>JADFUC010000732.1:0-43263 GCA_019722365.1 Lithospermum erythrorhizon | reverse complement strand
CTTTAATTTTTCGAGTACTTAAAAATTTAAAAATTTCTCAAAAAAAACCGGCATGAACCTCAACGGTCAAAAAACTCAAAGATTTTACCATCAAATTTCTAAACTTCAATCGGTAGAAAATCGGAAAAATGATTCTACCACAAATTAAAACAAATTAATAAATTTTTAATCCCTTTGAATTATGAAACAATTAAATATACATCAAATCATCAAAATCAATACATAAACGATTTATCTTACGTGAAATATATATAAAATGGGTTAATTTTTTTCATATTATATATTCATCAATTGAATATATAAAATCTAAATAATCAAATTGACTATGTCAACACACAATCAAATTAGATAAAATATATCAAACTTCGAGTAGGCTCGAAATAATCGTTAATCTAAGTGATGAATTCTATTTGTGATAAACACCAAATTCATTTGTGAATTTCAATTCTTCCCTTGAACATTTATATGGTGAGTATAAATTATGAGGTTTTTGCTTTTTCATTTCATGAAAACATGTTATGATGAAAATCTAATAAGTTTGCTTATATATGTCAAACCTAAGCCCAACCGAATAGCTTAATGGAAGGTAATTCAAGTAAGTTTAATTAAACCGCAGCAAAATCAAACACTAACAGTTACACAAGAATTCACAACAAGTTACTAACAAGCTCAACTAATCATCGAATTAATTCAATTTTGCTCATTCAATTTCTATTTTATATCAATGTAAAAATCCCATCTGAGAATATTCGATTACAATCAACTCTCAATTTAGCAACGAGTTTAATATGAAAGAGAATCCAACGCCATCAGACAAAGAGACTTTAGGCTCCGATAATAGTAAAGTTGTATAATAATAATAACACTGGACCAATTACTATTATTATAACGACACGAGTAAAGATTCAGCTTAATCGCTCATAACCCCCTTAAATTATCATGAACCCAAACTAGTAATACAATTACCAAGGAACACTAGTTCCAAGAATCACATTTAACCAACCCGGTAAATGAATCGATACACAATTGTCGCAACGGCATAATAAAAGTGAATCAATTTCATCGATTTCCAACATAATTAACGGTTTGACTAAATAAGGTCATTAGTACTTAATAGCATTTAGTTAGTTAACGGTTTTAACGAAGTTGGTTTGCTGGGTTAACGGTAGTCAAGCTATTCGGGTTAAATAGGAGCTGCATTTATATAAAGAAGGAAAAAGATGAAAAAAGAAACCTAATCATCTTCTTCCCTCTCATAGCCACCCCCTCCTCCTTCCATAGCCAAAATTGTCAAGTTTTGACTGATTTGTTGTCCAATTGCTCATAAGATTCTAACAAATCCAATCGCGAGATTCAATCGCTCGCCGCGACTAACCTGAGGCATCAACCATTTTGTGGCAATTCGTTAGAGTTCAATGGAGGCTTCGAGAGAAAGTTTGTGACATCCACGCTACGTGAAATATTTGCATTTACATATACCATTTTACTGTAATTCATTATATACATTTAAATGATTCTCGACGTGTTTGTTTGATGAATTTATCAACAAGTTGCATAGATTTTTCCAACAATAGTATCATGAGCTTGTTTAAGTTGTATATTTTCGATTATATTTTATAAAATTTATTGTATGAACACATTTTATATCATTTTCATGTTTATATATTCTTGACCATGAATATATGTTATGAAAATTGATCCATGAATTTATATGTATATTATACATTATTCAAGTTCATCATATTTCTGATTTTGATGATTTGAAATTAGATTTGTATTTCATGAATTGAAATGATTTTAAAAACATGTTTTGATTGAAATCTAAATATTTTAATTTGATTTGAGGTGTTTAAAATATGCCAAAAATCTCACAGATTTTCCTATGAACTCTAGATGATACAAGAACAATGTCCAAAAATTTTCATAATTTTCTGGATAGTTTAAGTATCCCAAAATAATTTTTAATTTCTGGAGTATTAATTGTATAATTAATTATTGAAAAACATTTTTGATAAAATTCCAATTAGAAAAGTTCAAGAAAATTGTGAGGAATATCTGCATAAATTTCAGAATTTTACAGAGTTTAAAGTTTCAAATCATTCTTCTTTTCCAAACAATCAATCGAATAAAAGAAACTGACATTAAGAAAACGGAGGCGCGAACCTCGCTGAGGCTCTGTATGAACTGTACAAACGGGACGGTTCAGTAATCGTTGGATCGCCTCGATCTGAAGTGCCCGTAGGCTCCAAGGCTGTCAGCAGTTGGCCGACGGCCGATCGTCTGTCATGGGTTTTCCTGTCTCAATACAAAACCCTAATCCGTTTTTAAAAATATTAATTTCGGGTTTTTGGTAAATTATTATCATTTTATTATTATGATAATTTTAGTTATCAATATTGATGATAATAAATTTAATTGAATAGTCTCTTTCATTATTTGTCCTTTTATATATTTTATTTATTAAAAGGATAAAATAATGGTAATAATATCTAGTTGAGAATTTAAATATATGTAGATAATTACTTACAAGTTTTATCTTATTATATTTATATGAAATAGTTATTATCTTATTGTATATATGAAATGATGATTGTAATAATTATAAGACACAAAATTTGTGTTAATTAATGTATTTTAATTACATATGTTTAATGGATTTAATTATGAGATTCAAATTTGAATTTAAATTCCAATGACATTTAATTGTATATTTATGTGATTTGATTTTGATTTGCAAAATCAAAATTGAAACTATTTATACGATTAACAATCATATTTAAATTTGAACTGACAGAGTAATTTTCTCAAACTCATAATTAGTGTTAATTGCATATTAAGTACATATTTATTATGTATTGATTGCATGTTTATTGCAAACTTATTGCATTCATACTTAATTATATTAATAATGTTTTATGACCTTTATGAGTCATTTATTTCATACAATTTAATGCATTTATTAAATGCATAGTTCATGTGATTTAATTTTTGTCTTGTATATCAGAATGAGATCGAAACGGGGTATATTGAGTTTGTTTTTTTTTAAATACGGTCTCGCTAACCGCTTATTTGTTGCATTACCTACTTGTACCGATGACCTAGTAAATAAATGTACTCGTGAGACAAGATGCATGCTTTCACCATGGCGGTTTGGAAGTTTTCAAAAACCGAAGAATACAAGATCGGTACTGAAAGTGTCGTAGTTTATTATTTCAGATCATATCATATATCTCCTAAATGTAGATATATTGTTTTATTTTTCATGATGTGCATATTACTTCGGTATGTACTATACAGACATGTTAAATAATTAATTAAATAATATGAATCTCACCATAAAATATAAGCAAACATATCAAGCCAATTTTAAAGTCATAAGAACTTATCACGATACCGGCACACCGCGATCGCAGGCAACAAGATCGCGCCACAAGTATGAAAATGGATAACGGAAGTGATTTTCACTAACATCAGAAGCTTTCGATGATCATTACATGTAATAAATCGGGTTTAATCGGGTTGCTTAACCCAAGTGATTTGCACTAATATCAAGGGCTCGCGATACACTTCATAGGGGTAGCATCCAAGAGGGCATGCCAAGAACACAAAGAGTTATGTCGTATTTACATAATTAGTTAGTTAACCTACTATCGTGGTTGGTTTTTCAAAATATATGCAAATAAGGTTATTTGAAACTCAAAGATAGTGCATCTTCGCGATACTAATATATTTTACGAGATTTTGAGTATCGATATTACTTTATAATTTATTTGGTAAGTCAGTTGATTACGATAGATTACTAAACTCAAGTATTTTACATACTTATTCTTGTGTAATTGAAACGGGTTTCCTTAAAACACCTAAAACCGCTTCAAACAACTTTAACTCGGCCGCTGTGAGTGGACAGCGCAAACTACGGTGCACGTCCCGCGAATGGGCGTCAGGCTCATGCTGCACGAGATCGAATATTTTTTATATTTTAAGGAATTCCTTAAGAGGCCTTCCGGGTCACAAATGTACGCTGGGAGAAATAGAGTAGCATATGAGACGCTTCTAAGTTTCAAATGTCTATGCTTACTCGACGGAACCGAAGTTTCAGATTCTATATGATGCAGATCAAGCATATGATGATCGAAGCTCTGAGTGAATCGAAGGAGCGCCAGAATATAAGAAATACGAATCCTTTTCGTGTTTCACGGGATTGCAAACCCAAGATGCTTAACTGATCAAGCAAGACTTCGGGGTTGACGAATCCGCCATCGGGCGCAGATCTTTCGAATACCGATAGGATCAAAATTGAGTTTTACATCACTACGACCGCCTTCAATCAAGATGTAAGGCATAAAAGGTTATAGCAAGTATACAAGGTCGATCAAACCGCCGATATACATGTAGACAAATTACCATCCTCAAGAGATAAGATTTGGATACGGACAAAGGCTTTCTAATTCCCGCTATGTTGTTTCAAGCTAAAGAGTCGTAAGACAAAGAAAGGAAAAGGTATCTCTGCAGATGATATCTTTCATTATTGCAAACTCAAGGGTCATTGGAAAGTGGACCTAGTGTGAAATTCAACGAAGATAGAAAGTGGTTTACAATCACAAGCTTCATAAGTGTGATTTACGCGTTATTCAAGTTTGTATAACTTCTTAATTTACTTCATATGGGTGTTAGACACCGGGCCGTGGTTCTCACATTTGTCGTAGTAATGAACCACGGAAAGTAGAAGACTCTTAAAAGAGGAGAAACGGACTCCACGGTAGGAACGATGCGAACGCTGGCAGCCTCAGTAGGATCCCTTTAGTTCAAGTCAGCTTAATGGCCTATAGTTTTTTAAATTTAAACAATGTTTACCATGTATGTTATTAGTGTGAATATTATTTTCATTTCGGTTTTTGAACAACGGTTTTTCATTTTCAATTGATCCCAATGCATGAATCTCTAAGAACGGTATAATATATTTGTAATACATCTCTCCAAAACGGTCTATATGTTTTACACATCCGTCGAGCAATATAACATTAACCTTAAAGGAGTAAGACATAACGACTTAAATCCTACATACCATGTACGTGTGATTAGGGTCATATAAATGAGAACCGTATCAAGAAACTTCTACCTGTGTGGAATACTTGAAGGTTTCGATTATGAATCATGTTATGATGCTATGAATCTTCGCTACTGTGCAAAATAACTAAGTCGCTTTCTTTCATCAGATAGACGCTTCTATGGTTAGCCTGTGAATTGTGAGATCGCGTGATAAAGGAATTGTAGCAATCATCCAAAGGAAAATGGGAGTGTTGGAAATCAAAGATATATTGATTTCTATAATTATAGTCAAGCTGCGACAATTGTTGTAACAATTTATTTACTAGTTTTTAGTTAAATGAGATTACTGAAAGTAAGTGTTCAATAATAGTAATCAGAAATTACTAAATAGAAATCATGATAATATCTAAAATATGTCGTATTGTTAGATCTCATGCATAATCGTTTATAATAATAATACACGGTCAATTATATTATTATACAACCGTTATTATCTCGGAAATGGCGTCACACACATACAATGACGTTGAGTTTTATTTCATGAATGAAATTTAATCGTGATTGTTGGGCTCGAGAGTTGATTGAGATCAACGTAGATACTCAATCGAGAGTTTTACGCTTATAGTGTAAATATAAATTGGACGAAACCAAATTACCAATTTTGTTAGATTAATTAACGGTTTGACTAACGGCTCATTAGCCGACTTCGTTAGTTACTCGTTAGCATTTAAGAAGTTAACGATTTTAACGAGCCGGCTTGGTTGCTAACGAGTCAAGCTATTCGATTAAATGTGAGCGCCGCTTATATAGTGAGGAAAAGCATGAAAAACCTAATCATCTTCTTCCCCCTCTCATAGCCGCCCCCTTTCTCCTCTCCATAGCCAAAATCAACTCATGTTTTGGCTTGATTTTGTTGTCCACTTTCTCATGTAAGATTTAGCAATCTGGGCCGCCTGGTGTGGACTAACCGGAGGCATCAACCATTTCAGGCGCAATTGCTAGAGATCAACCAGGCTCACGAGAGAAAAGTCATGACATCCGTTGTAAGTATTCATTTTCATACGTATTTACATATACCATTTTATTATAACTTGATTATATACATTTAAATGATTCTGGATGTGTTTGTTTATGAATTTATGAACAAGTCGCATTAATTTTCCAACAATGCCCTATGTGATTGTATAATCTATTTGTTTACTTATTATATGGTATGAGACATTTGAATTGTCAATAGTAAGTTGATATTGATATTTCACATTTTTGTTGATGTTTTGATTTATTTGTTATTGATGACATGAATAATCATGATACTACTGAAGATCTAATTATACTTTACAAAGACTCTAGAATACTTCTCAATGACCAAGTTATCATGAATAAGTTAGCACAAGAATTCCCTTAGAGTTCTCAATTGCAAGACAATGTGTCTATAATCGAATTTGAAATCAAATACCTTGTAAAGGTTTATATAACCCAATTGAGCATGAAATTATAAATCCATATAATATTTGATACATAATGTGTATCTTACAACTAATACATGATTGTATAATCATGTAATATAGACAAACGCTTGTAGCGTTATTTGGATATTCTACTTGAATAATTTACATCGATGATCTCATCATGGGGAGATATGATATACACTGATGATTTCATCAGAGGGAGATATGATATGCATTGTATTCTTTTTTCCTTCACTGAGTTTTTTTCCATTGGGTTTTTCTTGGTAAGGTTGTTAATGAGACAATTACTTGAAGTATATCTAAAAGAAGAATATACTCTTTTCTTTCATTAGGTTTTTGTCCCACATGATTTTCCTAGTGACTATTTAACCAGAGATGGTTATACGAATGATCTTACATGGAGTTGTATTTACATGTAAAGATTAGGAGAAAAAATTATGAGAATGGAACTTTATCTTTATGACTTAAATATTATTAGAACTCCTAAAGAACTTCCAAGAGTTGTAAACTTCTTAAAGAAGGAATTTGAGATGAAATATCGTCGATAAGCCACATCGAGCACCTCAATGATTATAATATCACAAGATGTGAACAAAGAACCATCAATGTCAGGAGAAAATATAAAAGAATTATTTAAGCCCAAAGTATCATATACAAGTGCTATTGAAGTGGCGATATATCTTGTTAGTCAGACAAAATATGATATATTATTTGCTATTAATTTATCGGAATAGAGTATGCCTTCACCAACACGAAGGCATTGGAGTGAAGTTAAATGTACAATGGATATAACATTGTTCCAGTTGAACATATTCGATTTATAGACAATTGGTTATACGAATGTTTGATGCTTATATGATCCATATTGAAATATCACATACATGGTGTTTATTTAATAGTGATGTATGTCATGATGATATATGAAACAAACTATATCATCAACATCATCAAGCAAGAAATCTTGAAAGGCACAAAGAAATTCATGAATATGTTTGCTTGAGGAATATGATCCATCAAATCCATATTACTGGTGATTTATCATATGAAAGTTGGTCCTGACAATTTGTATGATGATAATTGTACATGTATTGCACAGTAACATATCAACGAAGATTGAACAAAACATATTTTACCAAAGTTCTTCTTCAACCATGATTTTCAGAAGAATAGTGAAATCGATGTTCAACAATTTTGATATTGTGATAATCTAGCAAATATTTTCACTAAGTCACTCCCTACCTCAACATTTGAGAAATTATCCAAGAGTATGGGACGACATCGAATAAAGAATGTCAAATGATGTGGCCGCTTTTGTGGGAGTTACGCTGTACTTTTTCCTTAATCGCTATCCCGTGACATTTTCCGATAGCGCTTTTAATGGCGCGACATTATATGCTGTGACAGCACACACACGCACTCTTTTTCCTATACCGGCTTATCCCACAGCGGATTTTCCAATTGGGCGTTTTAACGCATTGCTCGATGATCGGACATTTGGCGAGTGAGTTACCATATGAATAATTATCTATCGACGCTCATCATCAAATCTAATGCAGGGAAGTTACTTATCGCCTACCAAGTCTCTATAAAAGATTTTACGTATTTACGTTGAGTGATAATGAAATCTCCTTTCCAAGTCTCTTGTTGTGTTCTCTATTTATTATTCTTGTTTTAGTTATTTTATAACAAAAATTGATTTTTATTTTTAAGCGTGTCAAAACCTTAGTCGAAGCCCAAAGAAACATTGTGCTGAGCACCCCATTTGAGCACCTATGAGCACGAAATTAATTTGGCATGTGAAATGGTGGTTTTCACTAGCGGATCGAGAATGAGGATTTTATATAAAAGACGGATTATTTGATATCATATTTATAGCTTAAAAATATAAAAAATTATGAAAGTTAACAATATAATTTTTAAAAAAAAAATAACTATACTTTTTAGAAAATTAAAATACTTAATAAAATTAAATTTTTTAAAAATTGTGAGGACGACCGCTCCTCACGCCCTCAATTCCTTCCGCGCATTTGGTCATATTTTCGACCGCATCATTATGAATATTCTTAGATCCAGTATGTATATTCCATCCATCTGAATGTGATTAATTGGAAATCGATCCTTCTTTGGTTGAGGCTAACTGATGATAATATATCTAAGCTATTCACTGAGCGATGTTATTGACCATAATGACATACATATATCGACAAAAGGAGATATTGGAGGTAATTTTCAAAATGGTCATTATGAGGTTTTATTGATAATGGTTGATCATTCTGCAAATATCCCAAAAGGCTATTGATATAGGCAGAATATTTTTTATAAATTTAAAGTAATATTTACTTAAAATACGATATATTTCTATTCGATTTTGTCAAATTTCAACAAATACCGTCTAACTTTCTGTGTGTGTTCAATATTCAAAAAATAAATCTATTTAATGGTAAACGAAACATAATCATTTAGTTATAATATCATATTACTTAATTTAATAGAGGTAAGATTATCCTTTAAACTAATATTGCTCTGAATTTGTAAAAACTATTTTGACTATCAAAATATCATTCTATAATATCATACTCTCTTCATGATCGACTATTTTTTAATTTTGATAAATTAACTTTTTAAATTTTAAATTCAAATATTTTAAAATATATTGTCAATATTTGGTAAAAATATATTAAACTATAATAATATTTTCCATTTTAACAATTATCTCCTTTTTTCTAGGCATGCGTCACTGTATATGTGATCAAGGCTGTCCCATTTGCAATGTGGAACCTACATCCAACTAGGTATGTTATCAAGTTGAATATAGATTCGAAAGGAGTCCTTTTTACATGTTTAAGGAATAAGAATTTATTTAAACACGATATTTAAGAAGGATACTTTTGTAATTTTACTACCTTTTTTTAATTTTAATAATTAGTTTTTCAAGTGGAGCAAAATTGAAACACTGTAACATTTGGAAATGCATGGGAGGCAGGGAGTAGTTGTTGTTGTCGGGTCCGTCCTGGCCCGGATCGGTTTTCACCGCAGATCCCGAACCTGACCGTTCTGTCCACCGACCGACCCGAAACCACTATCGGGTCAAGGATTCGACCGGACCGATCCGTACAAACCTGGCCCGTTTCGTCCATCCGAACCGGGTCCGTCCGAATCCATCCCGATCCGAGCAAGATCCGCCAAGACCTCATATCCACCCGATAAGATCCGAGTATTCAAACTCCTGATCCGATAAGTATCCGCATCCAAACTGGTCACCAAAACCGAAACTCGAAAAATTACAATAAATCGAAAATTCACCAAGCCGTCCATTCCATACCCATATCTAAAATTTCCAAATTCCAATATTAAAACAAACTATTAACTAAATAATATCAAAATGTCCAAAGTCCAAACCATTAATCGAAATAATAATATCCAAATCAAATAATATCCCAAATTCCAAAAATTCGAATGTCCAATCATTCCAAATTCCAATATTAAAACAATCCAGAGTGTTCTGTGAAAACACAAACTATGTTGTTCAAGCCGGGATGCTACATTCTTCAAAATTTCACGGCCAAGCCGCTCTTCTATAGCCTCGCCTTCTGTTCTTGGAGCTACAATAAAATATATCAATTAGCAAACAACCATGTGAGCAAAACATGAAATAGCTATAAAATAAATGCATTAGTAAAATCTATACATTAGTCAAATGGTTGACGCTGCTGTTCTACTGTGAAATTCTACCACCAAAATCAAATTGCAGTGCCTGCCTTCGTTTTAGCCTACAATAAACGAATGATCAATTAAAATTATCATAGAAAGCAAACATAAATAAGAAGAAATAAGTAAATACTCACAATAATTTATTCTGGGCCTTTTAAGACTTTCATACATCTCTTTCACCCAATCCCTCCACAAAGAAGATCTCGACGGCCTTGGGCTTTCATGGACGATCTTTTGGATCAATAACCCTTTAATTCGCACTAAAAGTTGATTCCGGGCTAAATGTGAGTAACCTGGAAATGGATAGAATATCTTTTGCCATTTTACTAAGAACAGATATTTAGCTTCATTACCCATCCACCAAGTCAATACATCAATTTAATCCCCTGCGAACTTTCAATGGATCATCATCAAGAGTTGCACAAGTTCAATTTGTTCTTACAGTTCTCCAATATTTTCAAGGTATTAACTCAAACTCCTATTTCTCAACCTGTATTCATTAGGCCCTTCTGACGATTGGCCTTGCTGAAAGATCATCATTTTGGAGTTGGGTTGTTCATGTAGCTTAAATAGTGGAGAATAAGTTCTGCCTCAACTGCCTTTACAAGTTTTGGCTTCATCCCCATGGGATACAAGAATTGATAAACCCAAATAATAAAAATCATCTTATACCTAAAGCGTAGTGTGCAGCAACAAACGGGAATTGTACAACTTAGTAAACAAGCAAAAGTAAAATAAAGGAAACAAGTAAAAGGAAACTCATGACCTAAAACTATACGAACAATGGGCTCTCTAACTTTAGCATTTATCAGATCACACGTGAGCTAAGCAGTGAGCACTGGAACTTTGATCACCAAGATTAAGCTTAGATCAGGAAGTGAATTTCTCAATTCTCGAACTAAGTTCAACTTCCTTCACGCACTCGTAGTGTTTTTTGCATTTGGTGTTGCTTTATACTTCCTCATCAACAAAGATACATAGTTACCACCATTTGCACTTCCATTTTCTTGTACCGTCTGCTAAGACTATAATCTCCATTTCTGTATGGACAATAGATTTTTTTGACCGGGCACCTTTACCATAAGCTCCTGACCGATTGAAGAAAATTACTATGGATATATTTAGCATAAATACAAATCCATAGTTCCGCGATCTTTAAACAAGATTATTATTCATATAAAAACACAGTAATTAAATTTATATGAACAGTAGGACTTACAACAGTGGAGTAAGTTCCACCAAAATTATTACGCTCAAATTCACAACGTGAATTTGACTTCCTTCACCTCCTCAGTCAATATCAACGATGATATTCCCCTAGCGCACACCAGAGGGCCGAATCAAGAACTAATCTACGCTAAGAACAAATGATGAACAAAACTAAAAACCCCCAAAATTCCCTGGGAGAATTTCGCCAAAGGAAGTGCTACTGTGGTTTTGGTGAAAAAGTTTTTACAAACTTATGATGAAACCCAAAGCCTGCTTATATGTACAGTTAAAACAGCCTCGATAAAGAACCCTGCTAAGTATTAGTCACCTGCTAACTCTATTAGTCTGCTACACACCAATGAAGTCGTTAATGAGTTGAACTATTTAATTAAGCTAATTAAATAAGAATGAAATAATATCAATAATCTTTCAAGTATCGACAATACTAAATTACTCAACCAATTAAATAACTATTTAATTGATTCTATTTGTTCAATCGAGACTTACATAAAATGGGGAATCTTGTACTGAGAAATACATTTCAATTATATAGTTCCCTTTTAATTTTGGTTTGTTATAACTCAACGCCATTGTATGTGCGACCTTCTGTGCTCGTGATAATAGTAAGTCAGATAATAATAATAATTGGTCCAATTACTATTATTATAACGATTAACGAGTAAGATCTAAAGACCGCTCATAACCCCTTAATTATTTCATGAGAACCCACACTAGTAATATGCTGTTGAACACTGTTCGATAATCACATTTAACCAATCGTAAAATGAATCGCTACACAATCACGCAGAATCGCATAATAAACGGAACCAATTCTCATTGATTTCCAACACCCCACTTGCCCTTGGACGATTATCTACAATTCCTTTATCACGCGATCTCTAGTCGTAGGCCACCATAAGAAGTGTCAGCGAAACACCCACAACTTTCTTTACCTCGAGTACGAATCGAATAAGCATTTATGGCGTCCCCATAAACCACAATCAAGACTAACCGCGCTGAGAGGCTCCGGTGATCTTTCCTCAGATATCAAGGACGGACAAATCCTCCCAATATATCAACATCTACGCGTACTCATCACAAGAGACCAAACATATATGTCGCATCCCCGCCAAGTGCATTTGCCGGCCATAGTCAAAGTACGTATTTCAGAGCATGATAGTTATATATCAGAAGTCTAAAAATCGACGAACCTAAAATTCTAAACAAATGTCATAGGCTTCACGTATATACATATCTTCTTATGAATTCAAGCTTTTGGCCATGCCTCAGCTCACCTGGGACCGGCAAAATTTCACCAGATTGGATCTAGTCCTCATAGGTGCCAACGGATCAATCTCGATCACTAACTAAAAACACTACGTTAATGGCATGACGCTTACGCCTGACCACGCATCTGACCAAGTGCCTGCCATCCTATGTTTCTGTGCTCAAGAGGTACTAGCTTCCTCATGTTACCTCAGAAAACATGACTAACCTAGGATTTAACTTTTCACTCATCGAGGATGTTAATTAAGCATGTATATTATATAACTAAACATATAGTCATAAAGAAACAAATATATAAAATATAAGAAGAAATACATTCAAATATTTAATTCATAACACAATAGAGTATACCGAATTTACCTCAACTTAAACACCACCGCGACATCCGGCCTAAGACCTATGTTCACGTATTTCATCATCATGCTTACCGACTTAGTGGCTTAAAGGCCTACCAGATCGCCTGCTTCTTTACATACTTCGACACATCACCTCTATCAAAGCATATCTCTAATCAAAGCGATACTTTCTCGAGTACACGCTGATTTGTGATGTACTGGGTTCCTTAAATTGAAATATCATTCCAAGATTGTCATTAAAGCAACCTTAATCGTCCCTCAACGCTAGTACCGTTCCAGTCCGGCCCAACTTCTTTATCCAACACGCTTCTTTGGGCCGCCTGACGCCGCGATTGCATCAGATTCTCTGTGTGGTAAACTGCACCAAAGACTGCTTGGAACTCTCCAAGATACCGCTTCCACCGCTGGCATTAAAATACATACCCAGACTGGGAACGATAATGCCTCGCCGCTTGAAAACCGGCGCTTCTGCCATCGCTTAACTCCTCATCTCCACTTATATACCAAGAAAGCATCTTTAGTTCTTCTCAGATACTTCAAGATGCACTTCACTGCAATCCAAAGGGCTTTCACCGATTAGCTTCGGTATCTACTGCTAATAATTTAGCGATAAGACACATCAGTCTAAGGCGACAAATACGGCATACGATGGATCCTATACCGAAGATAAGGTAATATTCTTCATTCCCTGCTCATCTCAAGACTAGTAATGTGGACACCGTGGCTCGGGCCGAGTTGAACTCCATGCCCCGCTGTGGGAGATTACCCTTCGAATACTCATATCGAACTCAGCACCTTATTCACATAAGTATCCCCGACAAAGCTCAATCAGCCTCCTCGGCTCATCCCGTGGATCTTTATTCCTAAGTATATATCGTGTTTCTCGCCTAAGTCCTTCATTGAGAAACATTCGCATTGTACCCAATCTGACCGAGTTTAGTAACTCCCATGCTGCTTCCAATGATAAGTATGTCATCGACATACAGACTATGAACGTATATAACTCCCACTTACCTTCTGTATTAATAAGATTCTTCTTCGTTTGATGAAACCAAACTTTTCGATCGATTCATCAAAACGATTCCAACAAGTGGATGCCTCGCTTAAGACCATAAATGATCTTGCAACTGCGATACCTCTTAGGTCCTTTAGACACGTAGTTCGGAGGTTAAAATCATGTACACATCTCCTCTAAATTTCCATTCAGAAAGCGGTCTTTACATCCATTTGCCATATTTCAGTCAGGCTTAAACGCAAAGAACGGGCTAAGATTATCCTGATGGATTTAAGCATTAGCCACCGGCGAGTAAGTTTATCATAGTCCACTCCGCGAACTTGTTTGAAACCTGTCGCCACAAGTCTAGCTTTGAAAACATCAACGCTTCCGCCTTTATCATGCTTTCTTAAATACCCATTTACATTCACTGTGGCGAGCCCTATTTGGTAAATCCAACGCGACCAAACCTCGCTTTTGGTACATAGAATCCATCTCATCGCATGGCTATTTGCCATTGTCAAAGATCCTCGCTATTCATCGCTTTGTAAGAAGCGGGCTCGCCACTTTCAATGATGAAAGCTCACCATACCGCCGCCTCGGGTTCGTGGGCGATCCCTGCTGGACTTCCAAGGCTTGCCCTTCCACAACTTTCCTCTCGATCGCTAACTGGCCTCTAAGTAAGCAAGTTCCAATTTAAGTGGCAATATTTCCTCTGCATTAGGATGATCGAGACACTCATCACTGGAAGCTTCATCAAGATGGTTAACACCATTTCTAAGTCCTTTCTCGATGATATTCCTTTTCAAGGAATACTCCTGCTTCGCAACGGAGATTTTATTCTCCTCAAGCTCAGTGTAAGTAGTAACCAACTGCTTCCCTTGGATATCCATGAAATAAAGATTTATTAGATTGGGGAGCAGTTTATCTTTCATAATCTCTTAACATGCCTTCACGTACCCCCCAAATCTTTTAAAACCCAACTTGGGGAATCTTCCCAAACTACGCTCATTGGGAGTTTTATCACGACTCGGCTGACATCTGCTGGTGTTGTCACAAAGCAGCCGCATATCCCCTGCAGCTCAATCGCAGATCTGACAGTTCACCCAGATCGAACCATGTCAAGGCGGTTCGAGCCCTTTCGACGCCATTATGCCGTGGCGTTCCCGCCGGAGTTTTCTAGTCAGGAAACAATACCACACTCTCTACGAGTATCAACTCGTGACTCAAATATTCTCCACCCCATCGCATCGCTAATCTTTATTGGTCTTGTTCAATCGTTTTGTACTTCATTTTGGAACTCCTTGAATTTCAAAGGACTCGTGGTTTGTGTCTCATCGATACAAAACCGCATTCATCAGAAATAGCCTAAATGTACCTAAGTAGTTATAACCTCTTCAGATGTGTGTTCATTGGCCACACACATCAAAGTGCATATCCCCAATAAATGTTCCCTTTCATTTAAGCTGAAAGGCATTTTGGTCATTTTGCCCGTAAGGCAAGCACTGGGATTATCAGATGATCTATAATCGAAACTTCAAGTATTCCACCTGGAGCGAGTTTTGATCTTGCTTCGCACGCGACTCTACCAGAATGCCATGTGTATAAGCCTGGGTTTAAGTCGCTAGGCTTATTCCGCTTTAAGTCGCATGCTATATGACCTCCATTAATCATGTCTAAAACGATAGACCATTTTGAAGTGAGGCTACAAATGCTATCCGATTCCTAGCGATCCTAAATTCATCTGATCTATTGAAAATGAAACCATCATTATTCAAAATGTAAATAAATAATATTCCCAGGCTATTAAGAAACCGGAGATAAGTTCAAAACAAGCCCGCAACCACTTGATCCTAACGCAAGTGGGTCGCAACTGCGCCATTTCCCACACATCCATTTCCCTCTTTCGAGTTCTACTTGACTGGTTCCCTTTGTTAATACGACAACATGGTAGAACCACAACCGTGTCTGAAGACCCACGAAGTAATTGTATGTCATATTAAATTCAATAACATACACACCTTGAAGTTTTCAAAGTTTATTAAACCATTTTCTCCTATCTCGACAATTTCCTACAAAGCCGCCCAAAGGACCCTCGAGCTCAGCGCAGATGTCATCCTCGCCTCTTCTCTCGTCTCGCGACGCCACCGCTGTAGAGGCAACGACAAAAGAGAGTCGAAGACCTTCTTATTCATATTCAAAACCTCATTAGCACAAGAATGGTTATTTGTTTATAAATCTTGGCGAGGTCATTGATCGACCTTGTACCCGCTATAGCCTTTGATATACTCTAGACACATCGACTCAAAGCAAAATCCTCTACGCGAAAGAACTCTAACTCGGGGCTTATCCGCAGATTCAAAGGAGCCACCGCTTGGCCATCCATTACCTCAAGCGCAACGTGAATCGGCCAGAGCCGCCCGCAAATACCCAGGCACGAAAAGTTTCGTATTTCATAGCTCCCAGCCTTCGATTCACTCAAGCAGCTTCGAGAAATGTCATATAATGCGTGATACTTCATCACGCAGCCCGAAACTGCCCATCCGGAAAAGAGCATAATTTCAAGGCTTGTAGAGTCCTTCTTACGCAACTCATATTTCTTCCGCGCTGCATACACACGTTGTCCCCGTATGTCTTATAGGAATTTCTTTTATACAAGACGATTCAATCCCGCAACTTCAAGACAACTCTTCAACTCACGGTACTCATCGCCTCAAAATTTGCACCATCATACACGCAAATGAAAGTTAACGTGAAGCTCAAGCGTAGTTCTCAGGCAAGAATAATGTGTACCTATATTGGGCTCTACAAGAATAAGTAAATAAAATAACAGACTCAGTAAACTATCATGCTAAAAACACTTACAAATAAATTGTAAAGTAAATACTAATACTTCAAATCTCACGAAATATATTAGTATCAAGACTCCATACACTTAAATCTCAAACTAAGAACACTCGCTACATTTTGAATCCGCTTATAATAGTGGTTGCCTAACCAATTATAAAAACTATACCCTTTGCGGTCACTAAAGATTCTTTACAGGATGCTACCTAAAGAGCTTCAGATCTCCGAAAACCGGTTAAGGATACCAATTAAAACCAAAGTGTTACTGGATTGATCATCCGAAGTTCACAACGCATGAAATCATCACATGATCCATTGTCATATCAAATGCAACTTTGTAACACCCGCTATCACGGTGCCCAATTGATGCAAATTGATAGCACAACTTTAAAATTTCGCTTGATATTTTGCTTAAATTTTAATTGCGAGATTATTATTACTTTGTTTTCATTTACTACGATACTAGCACATAATCAAGCAATACACGCAACATGAAAAATAAAACAAGTAATGCATTCAAGAGATATACGATATGGCCCCTAGAACCTATTACAAGTATTTATCAAATACCAATATAGTCCTAATTTTGAGTCTTATGTCGATCCATCCGAAGTCCACCAAGATCACCAAATGATCTTCAATATCTTCACTTGTTAAGCAAATATTTGCCACTAACTCATCTTAGACAAATTGCAGTCTTCTGCAAAACAAGAATAAATAAATACAAGAAATATTTAATTGTATGTCATTTACAACATTACGGTTCGCAGACCTAAAAAAAATAAATAAACTAACATATCTATATATACTCTCCATTCCAATCACCATTACAAAATATGTGCACTTATTAAATCACATAAACGAACTTAATAAATATTTCCAAAATGGTACTGAAATGCATGTTTGTAATTATCAAATTAATTAATCAAAATTATTAACATATTAAAATTAATTAATATAAACTCAATTATCATACATGTCAATTAATAATTATTACCAATAATTATACCGATACATATTATTATAGAAAAATATTCATCACAAATATTTTCTAAAAAATGTTTGTTTAAGTTTATGTTTAATTGCTCACTTTTTAAAATTAATTTAATAAGATATAATATAAAGGAAATACCAATTGTCATCACATAATTAATTACAATTAATTAGTTGATTAAAATGACAACAATCAATAAAAACCTCTGAAATATAACTAGTCCCATAATTTTAGAAACCAAAAATAAGGAATAAATTCGAATTGTGGTTTTCAAAATTAGTTACCGCCATAACGCCTCCTGGACACCGCCTATACGCCATCACGACACGCCGCTTCTCCGCCAGACGCCGTCCGACCGTTATTTTGGTACTAAAATCACCCCGATACGAGACCGGACGCCCCGTAGGTCGCCGGAAGTCGGTCGGCCACGTATTTATGGTAATAATACCATATTTAACTCGGTTTTCAGATTTAATTTAATTCGCTTGTAAAATCGTTTTGCGTTTTAAAATTTTTCCAAATTTATGAAATTCAACACGTTAAAACTCCATAATTTTCTTGAACAAATCCCACCGGGCTGCTCACAATATAAATTTTTCTATATTTAATTATTAATTAAACAAATCTGTAAATCTCAAAATTGTTTCAGGCACTTAAAAAATCCAAAAAATTAAGAAATTAAGAGATTCTACGTGCTATCTCGGGTTCCAGAAAAATTAGGTTTTACTTACAAAACTTTTTACACTTCCAAAACACGTTTTACAAAAACTCTGCTTAAACAAAAATCACTAAATCGTCCTTAATTTATTTAAAACAAAAATCCACGTTAAAAAATATGATATACATCATCATAAACTTGTAACACATGTGTAACCAATAACCAAGAACATGGCAGTGATTTAAGCTCTCATCATATATTTATCAATTAAATATATGAATGCACTAATCAAATAAAAATCGATAAAACACAAAACAAAGATAAAATAAATAATGTAAAGCAACTTAATTTGGCTCATGATGCCATCAGAAGAAAATTATTATGGATATATATATAAACACAAATCCATAGTTCCGTGGATCTTAAAGTGCATACTACATTATTCATATAAAAACATATAATTAAATTATATTAACAGTAGGACTTACAAACAGCAAATGGGAGTAAGCTCCACCAAAATCCATACACGCTTCAAATTCACAACGTGAATTTCAATTTCCTTCTGCCTCCTCACAGAATATCAAATCGTATGATATCTCTAGCTAGTCCACACCGTGAGGGGTCAACTGCAACTAATCTATGCTAGTAAAATGCGATTTAACAAACTGTAAAACCCCAAAATTCTCGGGAGAATTTCGCCAAAGCGGGGTGGGGCGGCTATTGTGAGCCAGTAAAAAGTTTTTACAAAACTTATGATGAAAAACCCTAAAGCTCATATATAGGCTAGTGTTAAAAACAAGTTCGGCGTTGAACTCCATTGGGCTGACTCAACTCTATATTCGCAATATAATTAGTTGTTGATCGTAGTCAACTATTTAAATTAAGCTTAATTAAATAAAGAATGAAGTCAATATCAATAATCTTTCTGCCATTTCATAACATTAAATATTCGAACCAATTAAATAACTATTTAATTGATTCTATTTGTTCAATTTATATTCTACATAAATGTATCCTCAGAATCGGTAAATACATTTCTCAATTATATAGTTCTCTTTAATTTCAGCACAGTAACTCAACGTCATCAGACAAGGCACCTTCTGTGCTCGATATTAGAAACATATAATAATAATAATTGACCAATTACTATTATAATCGACAATGAGTGATCTAGCACCATAACCCCTTAAATTATCATGAGAACCACCTAGTAATATACACCAGCTTCGTTGAACACTAAGTTCGCTATAATCACATTTAACCCAATTGGTAAACAATCGCTACACAATTGTCGCAGAATCCGCATAATGGAAACCAATTCTCATCGATTTCCAACACGATCGCTAGCTTGGGCCAATCTACTCAATATCTCTTCATTGTTATTGATATAATTCAACTCCCCTTAACCTCTATTCCAACGGTCTCAAGATCACCAACGGTCTCAACATCATCATATTCATCTACTAGCGGGAATTGAACAATCTTTGAAAAGACATATTAATTACCACTTTATCAGCCTTATTATCAATTACAAACTTATACGACACATACAACATAATACATCATAAATTTATAATAAGAACCAACTTCAATATGTAAAAAGAACTTACTTAAATAATCGTTTAAGGCAAACATGACGAGTAACTCTCATCAATTTAACGAGACAACATTACAGAAAATGACCGCATTATTGTCAGATTAAGGAAAGCGACTGCATTATTGTTTGCATCAGATTCAACATTTTACATGAATAAATATATCACTTAAATACCGTATTATCACGTGACAGTTGGTTGACCACGCAATATCGCCAGACATGGTTGACCAGTATTATTGTTGCATTAACTCGATTACAATACAAAAAAATAAAATGAAAATAAACTACCTAAAAGATGTTTAAATCTGGCAAGCATAAAAAAATGACTAAACCTAATACAAAAAAAAAATCAAAATACAAAAAAACAATTTGAAAATAATAAATAATAACACAAAATCAAATAACAATTGTGAACCTAACACACAAATCAAACTCATTTACATGAATTAAAACTAATTAAACCAAGAATCAAACATATTTCTTCAATTTTAAAAATTGTTATAAGAAAACTAACTATTAATATCAGAGAACTGGGATAATCGACGCAAAGACTGTTTCTGAGCCCCGAGGAAGAGCTCTAATCGCCGTAAACGGGGGTCGCGCCTCCGGCAGAGCCGCAGTAACTAAACGGGTCGTAATGCCGCTTTTGAGGCTTTGACTTCGCCTCAAAGAGTTCGGCTTGTTAATGGTAAGGCTTTTTATTTATTTATTTATTTATTTTTAAATTACCGGATCCGTCGTCACCGTCCCGATCCGATCCGCTTCGGAGCATCGATCAAATCTTGATCCGACCGATCCTCGTCCATTTTCTGAGCGGATATCTTGACGTGTCGACGCCGGGTTCCGGACGCCTAATCCACCGTACCTAACAGGAGTAGTCGAACTCGCCGACCTACTTTAAAAGCAAAGCGGACAAACCAATCCATCGAAGTATCAAGGCTGAAATAAAATGTAAGACATATTATACTTCTCTTCATTAAACAGTAATGATGGAAAAAAATAGAAAACTGAAAACTGATTTATGGCACTGAAACAAATATGCTATTTTTCTTGAATAGTCCTCAAAATACAATATTTAGCATTTGGATTTTGCAAAATGTACAGACTGAACTCAAATAACTTCTACCAAACCCAACAAATCATTCAACCTCTAGCCTTTCACCGCATCCAAAGAAAAAGAATCAAATTCTTATATAAAGAATTAACAAGACTTTTATGTGAGGAACAAGTAGAGGTGAGCTATATAAAAACTTCAAAGCGAAAGTTACGTGGAATGTTGTTCGACTAAATTACCCTCCTAAAATTGGTTTTGGTTTTCAAAAAGCATGTCAGCTACGAGATTCCCAAAAAGCTAGTTTGCCAAAAACGCATCACGCATCACTGAAAGCCAAGCAGCAAGTTTAGATGCTTATTTGAAAAAGTTTATAAAAGGTCACGTGCCTGTATGAAATTAAGCTTCAATTAATAAATTTCTTCATTCTGCTTTAGATAGTTTTAAACTTTTTCGACGAATAATGATTATTTTAGTTCAAACTTACAACCAAAATGTGCATAAAATGATTAATTAATATAAATTAATAGTGGTTAATTTACTTATGATAACCATTCTCAACCAATAACGTTAACTTAATTTAAACACAATAAACCAAAATATGCAAAACAGTAATCGGCTATTAATAATTTATTAAATGGTTTAATTATAGTTTCAACTGATGATCAAATTAAGTTAAAGCATATAACCAAAACCATAAATGTAAAATGAAAACAATGATTAATTAAATTCTAAAATTAATATTTTAATAGCTTTTATTATTGGGCTTAATGTGAGATCTTAGTCCACAAATAGTAATTAAGTAATCATGCAAAAAATAAACATAATAAATAAAAATAAAACACAACACTCCAACAATAAAAAAGTGCTTATTCAAAATATTTAAATTTCTTGAAAATGTCAATAGAAAAACTTGATAAATGAAATAAAATCATTTATAATAAATTAAAGAAATAATAAAAATTAAAAAAAATTATAACTTCAAAGAATAGCAATAATAAAATATATTCATAGACTTAATATAAAATAATATAAATTAAAAAGGAATGAAATTAAGTAACAAAATGTATTCCGTAACAAATTAAAATAAATAAATAGCAATTACTGAATATGAGCCAATTCTTTCACATTCATATCCGCGTCCCAGTGGTAAAGTAACAACGGTGTATAACTCTCTCAATTTTTTTGTCCCTGACCGCTTCAATTCATCTCACGAAAACAGGCAAATACCATCATAATATTTCATTATTTAATCGCTGGGATCGAAATAACCATTAAAAATATACCCCTCCATTTCAAAGTATTAGGGATATTTTCTAAAATTGAAAATCACTTAAATGGTTCCCCTTTGAGTTGGGTTTTGTAAGAAGTAGTTATACGTGTACGAGCTTCCCTAAAAGTTATATTATATCGAAAAGTTAAACGATAGAATGACGCTGAGTCTCTAAAAAAATTTGTACACACTCTAAATTTGGGACGCCTCCCTATATTATAAAATGGGTTTAAAGTACATACATAGTTAAATATTCCGCATCTCTCGAATCTGAGCTGCCATGATTCAGTTCTTGCCCCAACCACCTTAACTATTCAAATTGCCCCTCACAACTATTGGCTCTAAATTGCCCCATCCGCCTCTTTTTAACAACAAATAACTATAGTTCCAAATCAATTAAAAGGTAGTATACTATTACACTATGTATTCAACATGCGCCTCCAACATCCAAATCAATTTTACTAAATCGACAAATGTCGAGTCTTTTTCATTTATCCTAATTTTGTTCAAAGTCTTTGAAATTGAGGATTTTTCATAACCAAACTCCATCGTCATCTTCCACAATAAATTTCGCTTAATAACTCAAAACAAATACGACATTCCCAAAGTCGCGTAAGGTGACACTGAAATGACCTCCTCCAAACTCCATTCAACATGATTTTCTCAAGAAGCTCACAAGCATAATTCGTCAGCATCTACATTTAATTGTACCAGCAAGGGACTCATCCTCGCATAAATGCTCTAATTGCTGAGTTAAGCAGGGGGCAACATTCAGCCCAACTTTTAGGGTCATGGTGTAAATGTGGAAGTAAATCGAAGGAATGAATATTAAAATAGTAGATTTTGATTTATATTATCAAATTCGATTAAGGCTCCCCATTTAATTAGCGTATTTACAACCCGTGATGATGTCATATTTGCAAGTTAAAAAGAGTTTGACGGGGCAATTTGAAACCAATAGCCGCTTCAGGCAATTGAATATTAGATAGGACAAATTAGACTATAAACGCGCTAGGGGGCTATACTGAAGCCAAAAGTTAACCCCTAAAATAATAAAGTTTATGACATGAAACAAGATTTTAAAGAAAATTTAATGTTCGACGTGACATGCTCTAATGATTTTTCCACTTCGAATTACAAATAGTAAGTAAAATTGGAGGAAAATAACACCGAGGTGGCAATCCAAATTTGGATAAAAATTTTAGTAGGTCAAAAATGTCCCTAACAAAAAGGAATTAATATATTACGTGATTCGTAAGTTGTTCGGTTCAATGATCTAAATTGAAAAAATTAGTTCACAAATGCGAGGTTCAAAGTCTATTATCTTACTTTTGTTCGAATGTTCGAAGTTCTGGCTCGATCCTACCGGATAAAGAACAAATGTTTAACTGTTTATTTTATGAATAAGGTTAACCTTATTTTGAATAAGTTATTAGGTTTAATTTAGAGATTGTTTGTTGGATTAATTGGACCATGAAACGATATGATGGATTGTATTAGTGGATCAATATTTTATATATCTCAAATTTTCGAATGAAATTTTATGAACTAAATCTAATTTAGAGATTGTTTGATGGATTAATTGGACCATGAAACGATATGATAGATTGTATTACTGGATCAATATTTTATATATCTCAAATTTTCGAATGAAATTTTATGAACTAAATCTTTCTTTTCTACAAATTTAAACCTATATCCAATTAATTAGTTAATCCTCATATTTAAATTTTTCAAAAAATAGTTCAGTATAGAGAATTGGTCTTGATAAGTTGCACATTTAAAAATAAATAGTTCAGTATAGAGAATATTATTGATAAGTTGCACATTCAAAAATAGCATACCAATCATATATTTGTAAACATCTTTAACATTATTTATAAGAAATACTATTCGCAAAATAAATTATACTTATACATTAGTTTAAAAAACCACCAAATCAAGCAATGGATGTTAATCAAACCTACATCTTTGATACCACTATACCATTGTTTAATGCAACATTATTGGTCTAGTTGAAGAATAATTTATATAACTAATATAAGTAGTAGCTCTAGAAAGAGACTCTACAAGTGATAGTATTCTAATTAGCTTTGTCTATTGCATGATTATAATGTTCGCCGACATCGATTTTCACCTCAATTTATTACTCCCATCAACATCGTCGTCCGTTCTTGCCATACAACTCAATTTTATTTAGTGCTATATGATGAATCAAAATTATAATGATGAGAACTTTTGTATAATCAAAATTATAATGATGAGAACTTTTGTATAATATTCTTTATCATATACGGAGTATTATTTAATACATCTAATAATTACTATAAATCCGCAAATCCCATCTTCTTTCTGTTTATTTCCAACAAATTTAAAAAAATTGAAAATTATCATTTCTGTAACAAAACTTTTTCTGACAGCTTTTCAATATACACCACCACTCACCTTCTTTTCCTAAAAACTAAACATTGGGGTTAACCCATTTGTCAACTTTGTTTCCTCGAAAACAAAGCATTCAATTATCTTTTTGTTAAATGTAATTTTATATTAAAAAATTTGGTCTTTTGAACATTAGCTTTCAGCTCTTCCCTATCACCAAACTATTTCATTGGATTTTATAAAAATTGAACTCATTGGTATATTTGGAACTCTCCTTTTATAGTATTCTCGTATGCATTGAATTTATTGTGAATGGCGCAGTTTCTTTAATCGTCGAAACCTTCGCTTGCCAAATCTGGGCTCAGGCGGGGCCATGCCGCAGACTAATGGCCAACAACAATAAAAAATTCAACCTTGCTCTAAAGAAGAAGCACATTAATAAGCGCCCTAACCAAATAAGACTTCCTTTTTTCACAAATCCGCCTACGTTGACCTCAACTCAATGTAGAAAGGTTAGAAAAATATACTAAAATTTTCTTGGTATCTCTAAAGATAAAACGAATTCAAATGGCTTCCTAACATTTTCCTGTTAAAATGTAACAATCATCAAGCTTATCTCATCAATCTCAATATAAAAGTTTCATGATCAAGGCTGACACTCAAACATCATTTTCTATTTCTACCTTTCTGAGCGAAGCAATTTATACCACTTCCTACTAAGGAACTTATTTCACACTATCTATATTCTCACCACGATTATTCTCTGTGTTTCTGTATTTAAACTATCATCGAATCAAGCAGTCGAGAAACGTAATCTGCAGAAATCAGAAAGATTGCTTTGCTACCTACTGGGGCAGGCGACGCTTTTTTAAATTTAAAAAGATATCATTATTGCATTCTCTCTCAATTCAACATCATGTAATAGTTTTAAAGGCTACAAACATTAATCTTTTATTAATGAGATGAATTATCTATAAAAAAATTTAAAAACCAAATTATCAAAAAAAAAAGTACCAATTTTTTTATCCGTCGATGATGATTAAAAATGGCATACTAGCCAACTGAAATCAAACTATAGCTAAATTAAGTGGGACTGGAACTTGTTTCATATATTTTCCAAAAAAAGAAAATCAAAAAACTAAAATCCAACCATACATGAGCTACAACCTGCATGCATGCTGCCAAAAGAGTATGGTATATATATCTATCCATTCTATCCAGACAGTTACACAGTAGTAATTAAACCATAAATTTTATATAGGAGATTAAGAAATTTATATTATATAAATAAAAGAAGTATAATAATTTAGGAGAACGAATAACTAAATTTTTAAATAAATAAATAAATAAAATTTTATTTTTCTAATAATAAAAAATTAATTTTTAAAATTTTATAGATACGCATGCTCCCCTACATCCTCCTTAGTTCCTCCACTATTCCTCACCATCCTAGCCATTACCTCGCTCTGAACTTTAAACCTTCAAACAAATAATCACTGGTCATCAGTGGTCAATTAAGCAAGCAAAAAATGTCACGACAATTCAGGAGACTTTTGATCCATTTTTAATAATATAAAAATATGAAATCTTCATATTGATCCCTTGATCCTCCTGCGCTAATATCATAAAAAATTTAAGCGTTGGATGTGCCTAGCTCTATTGATCATGTGACTAGACCCTGCATGCTGCCAAAAGAGATTGGTATATCTATCCAGACAGTGCCTCACCATCCTAGCCAGTGCCTCCAAACTTCAAATACACTTTAAACACAACACACTTCTAAACTAAAAAAACATAGAAAAAAATATATGGAAACCAAAACTCCCACAAAAACAAAAATGGATCCTAATCCAAAAGTAGTGAAAGCTTCTTTACAAACAGAACCACCTCAACCTAAGGAGGTGGTGGCTCAACAACAAGAAGCACCTCTAGGGAAAATATTCATGGTGGCTTCCATAGCCACAGGAATCCAATTCAACTGGTCATTACAATTATCATTACTCACACCATATGTTCAACTCTTAGGAATTCCACACAAATGGGCATCTCTAATATGGCTTTGTGGTCCCATATCCGGCATGGTGGTGCAACCATTGGTTGGTTACTATAGTGATAATTATGTTACTCGATTCGGGCGGCGCCGCCCCTATATTTCTGCCGGAGCTGTCTTCATTGCGGTGGCTGTTTTTTTAATTAGTTTTGCTGCCGACATAGGCCATGCTACTGGTGATTCGATAGGCAAGGCTGCTAAACCTCGTGCCATTGTTGTGTTTGTTGTCGGATTTTGGGTGCTCGATGTAGCTAACAACATGTTACAGGTACTAGTACGTCTAAATATTGTTCAAATAAGATAATATATGATGTATGATAAATACTAAAACTAGTAAATCTTCTTGTGACGAAGATAGAGACTTATATTTTTACATGAAGTGAGTAATATTTTTTTCTTAAAAAGGACAAACATTAGGATATACGAAGTAATTTTTCATGCCCAGTAATTGAAATGTTCAAGTGTTCATGAATGTATTAATTATGGAGATTGGCATTTAGGGTGTGTATATCATTACACTCCCTCTGACCCTCACCTAAAAGTTCATCTAGTGTTGAATTTTAAAGAATATATAATTAAATTTTTAAATCTTGAAATTGAATATTTTTGTATATATATATTGAATAAGATTTGAAGTACGTACAGCATATTTAAATATATAATTTTCAATCTATTCTACTAGTAATATGATCATTTTGATTTAAATAAAGTTGTGCATCCTAATTCAAACGGCAAATTTGTCAATTTTGATTATTCAAAAATTGAATTTGAAGATTTTCTGTTTGGGGATGGAGTATTTCTTTCGATCATTTGAGTATTTGACCTTCCAAATTAAATATTAATTTGTCTTTTAAGAAAATTGTATGCATATGTATATTGCATGCAATTTTGAAATTATGATTCTGATCTGCCACAGTTACTAATTCATCGTTTTTAAGAATTTATTAATTAGTTGGAGTCTTTATGAATGTATGCAGGGGCCATGCAGAGCATTCTTGGGTGATTTATCAGGTGGAAATAGCTCAAAAATGAGAACAGCAAACGCCTCCTTTGCATTCTTCATTTCAATAGGCAGTATTTTAGGCTATGCTGCAGGTTCTTTCAATCAACTTCACAAAATGTTCCCATTCACAATCACCAAAGCATGTGATCTATATTGTGCAAACCTTAAAAGTTGTTTTTTTCTATCTATAACCATTTTAACAATAGTAACAACCATAGCTTTAACCTTCGTGAAAGAAGACCTAACAAATCCTTCAGAATTTGATTCCAAAAATACCAACAATCTTGAAACAAAAACCAAAGTACCATTTTTCTTAGGTGGCATTTTTGGTGCCATGAAAGATTTACCTAAGGCAATGTGGATTTTATTGCTGGTGACTTTCTTGAATATTTTTGCTTGGTTCCCATTTATGATGTTTGATACTGATTGGATGGGAAGTGAAGTGTATGGAGGGAAAGTAGGGGAGGGAAATTTGTATAACCAAGGTGTACATGCTGGATCACTAGGATTAATGACTCAAGCAATTGTGTTGGGTATTACTTCACTTGGGATTGAATTTTTGGCTCGTAGACTTAGAGGAGGAGTGAACAAGTTGTGGGGTGGTGCTAATTTTTTCTTGGCTATTTGTATGTGTTTGACGGTACTAATCACCAAATTGGCGGAGTCTTCGCGGCGGTACAAAACCGCCGCCGACGGCACAGTAACCACTCTGCCGCCGGACGCAGGTGTCAAGGCTGGAGCGTTGGCTTTGTTTGGTGTCATGGGTATTCCACAAGCGGTAAGTCTTCTTTTTTAAAAAACTAATGGAGATTAGATGGTGATGAGCATCATGTTGGTAAGGTTTAATCCCCGATTATACATAATACTCGTAATATTTTTGATTGGTATCTTATTGTTTTATTCCTTCTACCTCTAATAAAAAATATCGTCTAATTTATTTTTTTAATAATTAAAATTAATAAATTTTGGAATATAAACACACTCATTATAATCTGTTATTAGCTATGATGTGGCCTGTTATATAGTGGCCTGCCATATATAGTCAAACACATATTATCAATTTATAAAGCAGATCGAAGTATGACAAATTTTCAAAAGTGGGCGAGGGGACTGATGGGAACATTGCGTAACTAGCTAGCAAATCCCATTGAATAATGCTTCCAAAATTATTGGACTGGTACCAATTACCACAAATTAATCAATTTTACATTGTAGGCATAATAATAATATTACTCTCCATCGTAAAAAATTATTAAATTTTATATATTTTTATAAATTAACAAACGTAAGAAGTCAGCGATTATATAATATTAAGAAATTACAACAAATAAGATTACAAATAACGATAAGCATAAATTCCGCTTAACTAAAGACAAATGTTGTAGTAGTTACGCAGCAAAAGATATATGTCTCCAACGTTATCAATCGCCACTCCTTGTGGAAGTTTCAAAATGCATCATCGAAGGACTGATATTTTTCTAACATACAAATAGTTAATATTGTAACCGCAGAATACCATTAATCCAGCTCACCAGATTTTATCGTATTCCATAAATTATTTTGGGAGCCAATTACCAAATATTCCCGTATAATAAAGACTGCTCGCACTTCTATCCCATATAGCTAGATTTGCCGCATGGCCCTAGATATTTAAGAAAATATTGAGCTTTAGTCCCATTTAGCGTAAAATCATGTGTACCTGATCAATAAAACGTTATTGCATTTCAAATTTGAAAATTTAATATTTCGATAAAACATGTGAAAATTTCTATTTTAATTAAGTTTGGGGCAAAATACTATTGTTAATAACTAAATAAAAAATGTTAGTTTTCACGATTCTATTTTAAACGAGACTATCATTTTTCACAGAACAACATCTGTTCTTCATCATTAATGATCTTTCTTTTCGTTCAACATCTTATAATTCCAAAACAATGAATTCGAGTTGAGGTGTTAATTAAAATTGCTCAAACTCTAAAACGCCATTGACAAGAAAGCTGTGGGTGGTTGTCAATTCAGAGACAGCTTTATTTTGGATGAATTTTACAATTAATCCGCCTAAAGCTATAAAAATTATAAAATTATCCAATTATCTCCAATCTTATTCGACGCCAAATTTTAACACCTCCATTAAAATGAAGACTAAATTACAATAATTTTATCAATATCAAAATTAAACTATAACAGTACAACTAATTAGAATCAAAGTAGATCCTTATCTCATATTCTCATTATTTTGGTCAAAAGATAGAAGGAAGGAAGTAGTAGCAATATTGATTGATCATGGTTCACTAGTAGGAGCACATTTCACGTGTAGGTCCACTTCATGCCGACCATTTGATTCTGTCCCCATGGTAATGCATAATTATTTACTCCGTACTTCCTTTTCAACAACAAATCATATGGCTACAACTTACTTCCACCATCATATACCTCATCTTAAACCATCAAGTTTTGTCGTGGTGGTCTAGTCGATAATTATTTGGACCGCCACTTAAACTGAACCAGTTCAAATTTCTAATTTGGAGTTCCAGTTGATTAATTTGGACGTGTTCAAATATCTTTGCAAAAGAATGGAGCATTGTCTTTATTGATTTCTTTGATGACAAAATTGTTTACATATAAAAGATATGTAATCATAACAATCCTTTAATTCTAGCTCATCATAATTACAAAATCGATTCATAGTTCGAACCTATCATAATAACAAAATCAGTTTGAATTATTATATGCTAATTATGTGTGATGATTAATTATTATTACTCCATTTGTTATTATGAAATGGCGGTGACCGATCTATAATGTTAGTTAGCCTTCCTAAGTGTATTACATACATATTCACATAGTCACCTCTGGAAAGAAGGTAAACAACTTGGGACATTTACCAAAAACAAACATGAACTATGATATATATAGAGTTTCGACATGTTATCTTCTGCACTTTCTTTTTCATGAACATTGTCTAATTTAATTTTTAATGGTTAAAATTAACAAGATATGAAGCTTTTATTGATACAAATAACTTAATTTGAATTAAAATTGTGATGTGCATACTAAAATGTTGTAAAAATGTTAATGTTTACAATAATATTTTCATAAAATATTATTCAATATATATAAAAATAATTAAGCTATGTTCAAAATTTAAATTTAAATTATCGAATATTAACTTAGGACAATGGAGGTAGTAGATGAAATTATTAGTACATTTAGCCCCTTAAATTAAACTAATATTATTATTAATTAGTTCATTGTACTGTAGTGTTTGTATAGCTTATTACTCCTTGTAGGGCTGAGCTGTTATACACACCCAAACAATACTCCTTTAACTAATAATATGATAATGAGTATATAATATCTTTTTTTTTCCTTAGGTAACTTTCAGCATCCCTTATGCTCTAGCATCCATATACTCAAGTAAATCAGGGGCAGGCCAAGGTAAGATTGGCATGAATCATTCAATTTGAGTTATCATTTGTATTTCTACACTAGTACCACTCCATTAATCACTCTGCTTACGTTTTGAGCTCACTATTATTGTAGGTCTCTCGGTAGGTGTTCTCAATCTTGCAGTTTGCCTACCACAGGTAATTCAGCCATACCATTCTAAAAATATTATCAATTTCATGCCACGGAGTTCGATTCCTTTATCATCATTTCCATTTTCAACGGCCAAAGATTATATATTCTTTATATAACGAATAAATCAAAAATAATATTAATTACATTACCTAGTTCTTCAGATCTATCAAGCAAAGAATGTCAGACTACTTTACCCATCGATCACTTGAAAAAATATCTTCGTTATCACTTTTGACAAAGCTCTACATACTATTACCCCTAATTTGCCCTAATATGGCAGAATGTATTGGGACATATTAATATTGATATGGTGTTCAATCTTACACATGAGCTTTGTAGAGCTTTGTAGATTTATATTTCACTATATAATAAGTTTAGGCTTCAACCTGTGCACTGATCAACCCCATATTACCAAATGCTGAACTACAGTTAATAATATCTATTCTGAGCGGACCATGGGATGCATTGTTTGGAGGTGGTAATCTACCAGCATTTATAGTTGGAGCTGTCGCCGCAGCCGCTAGTGGGGTCGTTGCTATTGCCTTTCTGCCAATTCCACCTCCTGATACTCCACTGGACAAGACTTCTACAATAGCAGTTGGCGCCCCTCATTAATCAATGCTCATATTTAGTCATCTTGGCATAGTACTGTCTTGGGGATCTACCATGAGATAGCTTTAGAAAAGGGCCTTGGATGGAATTTCATTCCATTGTAGCTTGTGCTTTAATTAAACTATAAGGTTGTCTTTGAAATGATACATTATAAGCACTATAAGATTGTCTTTGAAATTATACTTACAACGATATAAGCACTGTGAGGTTGTCTTTGAAAATTGAAATTATACTTTACAAGTATATAAGCATGAGTTAGTTTTCTGTATTATTTAAGCATTGTTGTATTGTGATTTGCGGCAATGCTAGAAATAATATAAATAAGGTTAATGATAACGTACATGAAAAAAAGTTGTTATCCATATCGCATAAATTCTAAAAGTTCTACCGTGCTTAAACTTTGAATGTTATGTGGCCAATGAAAAAACATGTCTCAAACCACGGGTTCAAAATGAATGTTCCGGGCGCCACGCGCTTCAAACGATTAAAATCGGCCAAACTAACGTCTGGCCACGTGGCTCAAAACGTTAATCTACAAATCACTTGGGATGAATGTAAGACGACAAAGCTTGGCGTTGCTCAAAATCAAGGCATAAAAGCTCAAGGTTCAAATCAAAAGTCGAGTTAAAATCATATCTAAAAATAATAACGAAAAATGCCACCTAAAAACTCGGATCCTTCCTTGGACAAAGCAGGCGCCTAAACATTTCTATGAAGTTATTTCCAAAATTATCCGACGTATCCGCATCTGGCTCAAAAATTCAATCTGGCCAAGACAAGGATCCATTCGAAATCAAACCTGGCCAACTGAAATAAAGATTCGGCGCCCGTAAACCTATAAATAATTTCATTGCCAAAATCAAGCATATCCATTCATTCAATTCCACCACCAAAAACAACACAAAACCCCCGAGTAATCCATCTCGAAATTTCCAAAGTTGGGGTCTCGGAAATGGGCCACCAAAAACACCACGCGGTGCTGAAACACCTCTAGGTGGCCAAACAAGCTACTGAATTAAGGATTCAGAATCTAATTCCAAAGGCCCCCCCGAGTACGACCGCCATCAACTCAGATAATCGTAGTCACCAACGACATAACAATAAAAACGATTTCTTTTCACATCATAAATAAACAATATAACTCATTCATCACAATCCAACCAATAAGACAACATCATAGAAAATCATAACATAAATACATCAAACAATTTGCCAACTCGAGTCAATAATAATTATATACAACAACTTCAAGATGTGCGCATGACTGCCGAGGTCTTCTGCCACCATCGCCATCTTCGCTGGTACGCAGCCATTCTACTAACGACACGGGGTCATCCGCACAACCTAGGCATGAAACGCCCGCCCATAGGAAAATATGGCTCAGCTAAAAAGTTCTGTTAAAATAAATATCACGTAGTTTAACCCACTCCGTCCGTACGAATAATAATAATTTGGGGATTCCTCACCCATTTGTAGACTATATACCCCAAGAAAGATATTTCATAAAGTTACTCAGTCAATAAAAATAAACTTTCCTTATTGGCTTCTCTAACTACCACCAATAACCCACACCACGCCAACAACTTACTCACAAGACAATCTTTGATTACAAAGAGGTATTTCATTCTATTATCTTTCCAAGATAAATTAATTCCCCAATATAATATACACCTTCAAACACCCAATAACTTAAACATATATCTTAACCTCTCATAACTCATGTACATATACAACTCCAATCACTTATCTTTAGTTCACTTTAAAGTACTACTCCCATTTTACAATCATACTCCTCCTACGACAACCAACGCTCCTCGCAAGACCTTCCAATATATGCATTTCTTAATATGATCGAGTAATATATCTCAATCCGATAACCTAAGCAATGTATTACCTCCTGCATTTCCATTTAGTATACTGAATTATTTACTCATGGTATCAGTCGCAAGTTAGACTGGCATTTCATATTCTAGCACACTAATCCATTTTTTCCACCATATATATAAAATATCATCAACATCATCGATAGACAAGATAAACTCGCTTATACTTCGCCTCCTAATGTTCTCTATTCCAAAGGTATCTCATCCATTAGCCACTGCAGTATATATAGAACATATCTAACAAAGACAGAATGCAGTAGCTACAACCGAAAAAATAAATACCGCATCCGAAGAAAAATAGTTGCGAAGGCGCCGACGCTTAAAAACGGAAGAGATAACTATCAAAGCACCGCTGCTTAGCACAACAACAAGCATTTTTTCAGGGAATAGTCATCGTAGTCAAATATGAATAAAATACATGGAATGTGATTATCGGATAAAGTCATACAACATAATCCACAATAAGCCTCGTACATAACATTACTTAATATATAATGTAGGTTCCGATAAGCACACAATCACCCAAACGAAATCACAGTAGACTCAACAATGACTCAAAAACTCTAGTCATCAAACCTCCTATCTCTCATATCCCTCACCAAAGATAATTACATCCTCTAATGCTATTATACCTGGGTCCGTCTACCCGCAGGAATGGACAATCAACAATCACCTCGCACTCTATACCCCAAAGATAAGGCCAAACCGCACTTATACACAAAGTATAAGACAATCGCACTTATAATAACAAAGTATAAGGCACACCGCATCGCTATACCGGTGAAGATAAAGTACACATCAATAATTAGTCACAAAGAAAGTAATCAAAGAGAGTCATACCGCACGCTATACCGTAGTATAAAATAAACCGCACGCTATAATCGTAGTATGTACAAACCGCACGCCATCAGAAGATAGCCACCTCGACAATGCAATACGTTGTCGATCAAAGAGAATCATACCGCACGCTATACCGGTGAGTATGTGGCCACCTCGACAATGCACACAGCTAGGATCAGTGAGAATCAGGCATCAGACGCTATACCGTAGTATAGCCAAACCGCACGCTTATACCGTATAGCTACCTCGAATAATGCACAAAGAAAAAGTCGATCAAAGAGAATCATACTGGCTGCTTACACCGTAAGATAAAAAGCCAATAAATAGCCACATATCCCGCAAGTAGTTTAGAGAAGTCACCTAATCCCTAGTAGTCCCAACTATGTGGTCATATCCTAATACCAAGTCACCTCAAATCAGCAAGCATAACCCATCAAACACCTCTCAATAACCAATCTACTTTACTCTGGGAACAAATAGCAAAGGTATACACCTAATACATCACACAATCAGAATCAATCACAACCGGCCAAGTTTAGTAAATACCTACAAGTGCCGACAAAGCCACATAAATACCTCTGCTGCCGCCGACAAGGCCACATAATACCACCAAATTACAAGGCCACATAAATACTACGTTGTCACAAGTGCCACACAATACCACAAGCCACGATAAAGCTACAATACCACAAGCCGCTGCCACATAATACGTAAAATATAAGTCGGGAGTTCAAAGCATCACTTACCTCAAACCAAATTCTTCACCGTTAATAGAGTCACATAATCATATTAAAGTCATTACTATGAATTCAGATAACCATTACGTATACCATTCCCCTGTAATATCACATATACACCATTCACAGTTATTAATTATATTAAGGCACTGCATACCCTTTACACATAATTATAATAATACAAGGACAAAAGTACAACATTTGGGGTTAAGACATAAAGGTAATACACGCAGATAAGATTCACCTCTACTAGCTATCAAGGCAAAAGTCCTCACGAAGAACGCCGATCACGCGCCCCTTCCCGAGGTCGCGCCTAAAGTAACACCCGCAGTTGTACTCGTGAACTAATACCAAGAATCATGCCTAGAATAAATATTACCAACTCTCACTCCAACGATTTCTAAACTGGCCTAATACGACGCAAACTATCGACTATAAACTCATCTATTGTCAAATCGACGCCCGCTAAAATTCCATCTTATCATTTTATCATTACAAATTAACTTATATGTCATTCCCAGTTAATCAAGAAAACCTTAATTAACAATCTATACTCCAAAATATCAATTATATCTCAACTTGAAAAATATTATTTTTTCAACCTAATCGCTTTAATGAATTTTAACCACCGACGAATATCACACAAATTATAATAAGTGTCCCAATTAAAACTCCCTACACATTTAAAGTCTTATGAAAATATCACCCAAAAGTCAACCTAAACCTAGAAAAGTCAACTCGACCTTAACGGCCCTCAAACGAAGCTCTAAATCACTTAATTCATCACATAGTATAATACGTAACCCATAACCAACTAAGATTTATCATAAAAATCTGTCTATGTAAAAAGTCAACCAAAAGTCAACTATCTCAAAACCTGAAATATTTTAAAGACTCAAATTTCTTACCTTAATCCCAAGAGAAATTTACTTTTATTAACGATATTTCTACAAACTATATCTCTTTGCCTGAGTTTACAACGAAGTTATAGAATGGAAGAAAACGCCCAAGTGGGGGTGGATGGAATATTTCGCCTGCTTGTTATAAGATGATGCTGGCTTTCATGGATTTACGCTGGAGATATGGCGAATAGAGTATTTAAAAAAACTCGAGTCCCGGCCGGTCCCTAAGCACTCCTCCGCCATCGTATTCTTTAAATTCCACGAACCCGATTTCAAAGATAAAATTCTTCCATGGCAAACACTAATACTAAATTATAAATGAAATTCGCTCAAAAAGTTTTGGCTTCAAATACATCATCGAAAAAATTTATACTATTCCTGTCCCACCGACCGAAATTTTTTTTTTTTTTTTTTTCGTAACGGGTATTACAATCTACCCACTTTATAAAATTTCGCTCCTCGAAATTTACTCTCGAACCCACTGGCAACCACCCACTCTTCGACATGCCCTTATCAACTAACATCGTGACACTGTCACCTACTCAAATTTCCCTGCAATATGATCGCTCGTGAAATTTCCCATAATATCTTATGTCAATTAATCTCAAGTGCTGGACTTTCTTGCACCATACACATCTAACCGCTAATTTTCCCTATTCTAGCTTATCATCTTATTGCTCCTTAGTTATTATTATTATCAATCTTAGTATTATAAACATCCTCAATTCTTTCCCAAATACCACTCAAAATTAAAATTCATAACGCTAATACCGATACCGCCCACTCATAATTGTAATACCATACTACTCCATATCACATAATTAAACGAGTAAATGCTAAAATTACCACACCAATGCTCGCATTGCTAAACTACTATAAAATAACTTACAAAGATAAACCAATAACATTATGTATAACACCATCCTTTTCCTACAGCTCACCCTTCGAACACCCCACCTCATCTCAATATCCTCAAATCAAACAATTCACAAATCACATATAATATCAATCATACACACAACAATCTCAACGTAGCATCCATAATAATACGGTTACATCATTTCATATAAGAACTATTCTCGTAAAAATATATTCGGCTGTGACACGGCCCATAACACAAATATATTCAAATTGAACACACCCAATCATATACAAATTTAAAACATGAATACGCCAAAAATACAACAGGCCCACCTCAAACACAACCACCGTTCAAGTCAACATTTCACAATTTCACTATTAAAGTTCACGTATGTTTTGAAGTCACGTTGTACACAATACAATCACCAATACCATATACTTCACTCAACATAGATAAGTAACAACCGAGCGATAAATCCCCACTGCCTCCAAGTATCCAAAGAGAAATTCTTAATTATTTTAAAGATCAACCCTGTTGCCCTCACGATCAATTTCTAATCCCATGACTACATGTCACTGCATCCTCCTCATCCAACCTTTATTACCCTTAAATTCACACACCGGGCTCTAACTTATCAACAACTTCAAATTTAACACCAGCCGATTCTCTCACATTCCCTTGGGAGTAATTTGGCCTCTTCCTTAAATCCTCAAACATATTCATCCGTATTCCATCTCCAAAGGTTTCAACCTAGAGTTTACATCCTCAAGAATGATCATGACTATCACAAAAGATGCACTCCACTCAAACACCAAACTCTTAATAAATATTATTAATGTGATATCCCCAAACTCTTTCTTTATTCACTGATCAGATTCACCCTAACTATTTATTATTTCCGATCAAACCCACATTTCACACTTCCTTATAATCACGTATCTTGAAGTTAAGAATCTTACTTATAACCCATTATTATTCCTCATAACTCCACCTCGAGTATATCGTATATTAATTATCACCACTTATCCTTAATTAATTTCGCCATAAATCTCATTAGCACTGTACGCTCATACATCAAAAAACTATTAAGACACTCTCCCAAAATATATACTTCACCCCAATATCTCATAATATTTCTGATATCATATATCATATTCTAAACCATAACATGTCTTGTTTCCAAATGTACCCCATCATATATATATATAGCAACCCATCTAGCTGATCTCCAAGTTATGCCCAGGTACCCATCTCAACATATACATACAACTCAACGTACGTCATATTAACATAATCAGCTCATACATCTCATAGTATAATACATCTCCATCAAGTAACATCACAAGAACACAAAAATTCAAGCTGGGCCTCGTAGAAGACCAGACATGAAGCCCATCTAAATTCTAGTGCATGCCCTCAATACCAACGGATCTTGAAAAGAAACGGACTCAAACCGTAGAAACTACCTAACAACACACTCACACCCCCAAACCCAAAAATACAACCACGTGCTATTAACCAAGAAAACATAAACCCAGGCTCGATAATTAAAAATTGCAACCACTGCCTCTGTGTGGGCCTCTCAGGCCGGGACCGCCATCAACTCCGTATAATCGTAGTCACCAACGACGGATAACAATAAAAAAAATGACTTCTTTCATGATCAAGGGGCCAAAAACAATAGCATCTACCTGCGAACTAACCAATAAAGACAACATCATGTAAAATCATAATATAAATACACATCAAACAATTCTATTGGTACAACTCGAAATAATAATAATTATATACAAATGTAAACTTCAAGAAGATAAAATATGACTGCTGAAAGTCTTCAAGCCACCATCGCCATCTTCGCTGGTACGCAGCCTACTCGGCTAACGATATCGTCATCCGCAACAACCTAGTACGCCCATAGAAAATAGGTGTTTCACAAAAGTTTGAGTGAAAATAAATATCATGTGTTTAACCTAATTCGTCCATTTAATAATAATAATTTAGATTCCTCACCATTTGTAGACTATATACCCCAAGAGTATTATTTCACAAAGTTACCTCGTCACAAAGAACTTTCCTTATTGGCTTTCTAACTAACACCAATAACCCACACTACGCCAACAACTTACTCACAAGACACCTTGATTACAAGAGGTATTTATCTTATCTTCAAAGATAGCACTCCCAATATAATATACACCTCAAACACCCAATAACTTAAACATATATCTTAACCTCTCATAACTCATGGCTATACAACTCAATCACTTATCTTTAGTTCACTTTAAAGTACTACTCCCCATTTTACAATCATATTCCTCCTATGACAACTAATGTTCCTCGAAGACCCTTCCAAATATATGCATTTCCTTAATACGACCGAGTAATATAACCTGAATCCAGATAACCAAGTACGCATTTATCTCCTGCATTTTTCCATTTAGTATACGGAACTTATTTACCTCAATGGTATCGTTAAGACTTATATTCTAGCACATTTGAATCCATTTTTCCACCATATATATAAAATATCATCAACATCATCGACAGATTAGCATAAACTTCAGTTTATAATTTCTGCTCCTAATGTTCTCATTCCAAAGGTATCTCATCCATTAGCCACTTAAGATATATATAACATATCTAACAAAAAGACAAAGAATGCCGGTAAATAACCTAAAATAAATACCGTGATTCCAAGAAAAATAGCTGTCGGCTGCCGACGCTAAAAATGAAGTATAACTATCAAAGCACTGCTTAAGCAGTCCAACAAGATTAGGAATAGTCATCAGTCAAATATGAATAAAATACATGTATACGTGATTATTTGACAAAGTCATACAACATAATTCCGTCACGAAGTCTCGCATATAAATATTACGAATATATATAATGTAGGTTCCATAAGCACACAATCACCCAAAAAGAAATCACAGAGACTCAACAACGACTGCAAACTCTCTAGTCATCAAACCTCCTATCTCTCATATCCTCACCAAGATACCATCCCTCTAATCCGGCCTGAACACCTCGCACTTATATCAAGAAGATAAGTCAAAACCAAGACGCATAAGCATAAAGTAAGGCACAAATCATGACTTATACACAAAAAGATAAGGCATTAATCGCACGCTATACCAGAAGATAAAAATACATCAACACCTATCATAAAGAAAGTAATCAAAGAGAGTCATACCAAGACGCTATACTTAGTGATAGTAATAAACCGCACGCTATACCGTGAGCATGTATAAACCGCACGCTTGTCACCGTAGGCCACCTCGACACGTACACAAAGAAAGCGAATAAAAGAGAATCATACCCCGCACGCTATACCCGAGTATGTGGCCACCGGCTAAATTTAGCCAATAAAGAAAGTCATCAAAGCAGAATCATACCGCACGCTATAACGTAGTATGTGGCCAAACTTGTCGCCTATACCGTAGTATAAAAATACCTCGACAATGCAATACAAAGAAAGCGACAAAGAGAATCATACCGCACGCTATACCTAGGCATAGCCAATAAGGCCACATACTGCAAGTGAAGCGAGAGTCACCTAATCCCTGAGGGTCCAACCTATGTGGTCATATCCTAATACTCAAAGTCAAATCAGCACCCATCAAACACCTTCAATAACCAACTACTTTACTTCCAACAATAGCAAAGCATGCAAATAATATGATCACACAATCGTAGAAATCAATCACAACCGCCGGCCACATAAATACCACAAAGTTACCACAAAGCCATAACACCATGTTGGCCACAAGTGCCACATAAATACCACCAAAGGCCGACAAGGCCACATAATACTGCCACACAATACCAATAAGTGCCGACAAAGCCACATAAATACCATGCCAAGGCCACATAATAATAAATATAAATGTAGCCTGTGCCATCACTTACTCCCTCAAACCAAATTTCAACGGCAGAATAGTCATATAATCATATTAAAGTTTCACATAATCAGACAACCACATTACATGGCACATTCCCCCTCTGCATCACATCACAAGGACATACAATTCATTCACACATAATTATATTACAAAAAGCAATTGTACACCCTTAAGTACAATTATAATACAAGCGATTGCATACCTCATTTAAGTTAAGTACATAAGGTAATACACGTATAAAGATTTCACCTCTACTAATTATCACAAAAGTCCTGAAGAATCACATCATGTAACGTGCTCCCCTTCCCGAGGTCGTTTAAGAACAATCTAAAGTAATTTGAACTAATACCAAGAATTACGCCTAACAAACATTACCAACTCACCGGAACGATTTCTAAACGGTTCAATACGCAAACTATCTAATTATAAACCTACTCCGACACAACCAAATCGACGCCCGCTAAAATCTATTCTATCATTTTATCATTACAAACAACTTATATGTCATTCTAGCTTAATCAAGAGTCCCTAATTAACAATCTATACTCCAAAAATATCACTCAGTATCTCAACTTGAAAAATATTACTTTTTCAAACTAACGCTTTTTAATGAATTTTAAATCACCGATTTAACATCACAATAGCTATAATAAGGTCCCAATTAAACCCCACATTTAAAAAAGCCTTATGAAAAAGACACCTCAAAAAAGTCAACCAAACTCAGAAAAGTCAATCCCTGACCTTAATCATTGCGTAACCCATAACCAACTAAGATTTACCAAATTCAATTATGTAAAGTCAACCAAAAGTCAACTATCTCAAACCCAAAGAATATTTCGAAAAGACTTCAAATTTCTTACCTTAACCTCAAGAGAATGATGGGAGAACGATATTTACAAACGGATTCGAAGCTGAGCGACAATCGCTAGAAACGGAAGAAACGTCAAGGGGTATATTTTAATATTTCGCCACCAAGCGAAAGAGTAAGATGGATGCTGCTTCAGGACAGATATGGGCTTAATAGATAAAAAAAACCAGTCCCGTTTCTGCTTTCTAAGCATTCTCCGCTATCGCATTTTGCCCCACGAACCCGATTTCAAAGATAAAATTCCATGGCAACACTACTAAATTATAAATGAAATTGGCTCAAAAGTTTTACTTAAATAATATTATCATCTAAAAAAATTTATACTATTCCCGTGGGTCCCAATCACGACCGAATTTTTTTTTTTTTTTTTTTCGTAGAACGGGTATTACAGGATTATTGCACAAACGCAATAATCCTTCAAGTTTGAAGCAAAACTTACTAGAACCAATGAAGAATCTCAAGAACGTCAATATTCGTGATTAAGCCACGTACCCCGATTATTCACAAAAAACTTCGACAACCCGATAAATTTCAAGTTTGATTCATCAAACCCGTATATGGGAATAAATCAGCTGAAGTCCCATAGCCTCTATTCTAGGCGCGAAACACGCTGCTAAGGGGCCCCTGCCTGGCTGACGAACATCAATGCGCCTGAACGTTTTGACCTTCATAATCGATCATCACTACAACAACAACAGAAGAAAAGCTAAATACTTACTTTAAAGCTTAAATCAAGTCCTGCTGCAGGCTTAAATCCTATCGAGTCCCAAGCTGAGCCAAATATCACCGAGTCCCAAGCTGAGCCAAATCCAATTAAGTCCCACTTACAAAGCAAATGTGCTCGCTGTCGAATGATATAAGCACAAGAACATCGCTCAACACTGGCTGGCTTATCACTCCATACGCCTGCCTCGGCTCTATACCAAATCTAGTATCATATTAAGTGCACTAAGTTCCATCAGCATCAGCCCTCAAGCCACCTGGGCCTTACTCACAAATGGCGAAGCACTCCAAATCCCAAAGTCCCACCTGGGAAGTGCTATATTCAGCCTACGGTCCCACTCAAGAGTACTCAAAGCAAGTTCCATGCTAAGAAGTCCATCAAGCCCAGATGTAATCGGAGATCAAGTCAGCAATACAACTAATGA
>JADFUC010000617.1:0-49139 GCA_019722365.1 Lithospermum erythrorhizon | reverse complement strand
CTGTTGTACTTCGTTTCAGTTACGTATTTATATGCGAAAATAATTTTGGAAATTTAATAAATTAATTAATTAAAAGTGCATAAATAAGTATTGGTAAAATGTTTAGCCAGTTTCAATTTTATTAATTCATAAATATTTTAAAGTTATTGTATAAAGTTTTCAAATTTGTTGAATTCTTTAAGACCTTCAAAAGCGATTTTTAAAAATTTCTTGAATAATCCTAAAACTAAGGGGAGGCGCATGTCATTCATGATTTGGGAGAGCGTCATCAGCCCCTCTAGGGTGAGGGGGCGGCGTGTCATTCATGGGCAGCAAATTGAGTTATTCGTTTTGGTTGTTGAACATTTGAGGTTTTTAAGCCCAAATCCGATTTAAATTTCTATATTTGGAAATTTAAAATTATGGTAATTGTATAATTCGGTTCTTATGACTAAATATCACCTATTAAAATTATGGTAATGAATTTTCATGATTTGGGAGATATTTAATTGATTCAAACTTTCCCATTTTTGAATATTACCTTTAAATATTTATTTATTTAAGGTAGTTAAACATGGTAATATTTTATCTAGCAAATAAATGTGTTTAATATAATTACTTAAAAGTAATCATATTAGTATACATAATTATTGTAATAATTATGAAAAATACATGATAAATATAATATTAATATGTTTGATGTAATTACTTGAAAGTAATTATGTTAGTGTAAATAATTATTATAATAATTATTAAACACATAACAAATATAGCCCCAATATTAATGTATTCCATATAATTACTTGGAAGTAATTATAATGCTATAAACAAATTATTAATAATTATTTGACATATGACAAATATATTTAATTTATACGTGATAGATAAAATTAAGAATTAAAAGACATGTATATTATACTGCTTGATCATGATTATTTATTTTCATTTAATATATATGTATAAATCCATATTTATACAGTTTATTTCTTGGATATATATATTGTAAATAGGAAATGGAAGGATATATTGATATATTTTAGTTTTGTATTTTTGTTTTAATCACAGGTCTGCCAAACTGGATTTATTAGTTGTAAGCTTGTGCATTCTAAATCGTATTTGTTTATTTTTATTTTGCCACTGACTTTCTGCGTCTTATCTTAGTGATTTAATGAAATAAATGTCTTTATGTGGAGGCATTGAGATGGCGCTTGCTTCAGGGCGACATTTGGCAAACTTAAGTTTCCGAGTTGAAGAATACAAGACTACATTTTTACAAAATCTTGAAATAAGGCCTTATGTTGTATTAAACTTTAGCAAGAAGTGTTGTAATAGATTATTATTTTTAGGATCATATCGCGTATCTCACCCATATGTGTATTATTTATTTCTTTCATGATGTATATATTCGCTTGAATATGTCTTCATTATCGTATTTAAATAATAGTAAATAATAATAATCTCACACCGTTAAAGTTGGCTTTGAAGCGGGTGTCGCAATGGTCCCGAGAAAGTGGCACAAAAGTTTTACTTTGGTCGCAGAATGTGATTTCTTTTACTCTTGGTACTTAAACCACGATTTGAGGTCAATTTGGGGTCAAATTGATTTTTCAGACTTATTAGGATTCTTTTTGTAAGAAATATGTTTCCTTTATTAAATACAAATTAGCAATAGCTTCACCCATTTATTGCATTTTTCTCACAAAATCTAAATCCTACATAAGAACACACAAAAAGAAAGACTATTTACCAAAAATGACCCTAAAGTCTCAAAATTCAAATTTAGCTAAAGCGGCCTCAAATGTGTTTAATTTATCGAGAATAAGCAGATCGTTATCTTAGGGACCAAGTGCAACTTTTGTGCCACTTTCGAGATCAAGCGCACCGATTTTAATGGTAGGACCAAAGTGCAGCATGCCCTTTCGGGGACCATCTGGCAATTGTATCATGCCAATTTTAAAGTTGTACAAGCTTATCCATTGCGAGTAGCTGTGATGGCGGGTGTACTAATGCGTGATAGGTAGCGACAATGGATCATGTTGAAGTGATTTCACTAACGTTGTGGGCTTCGGTTGATCATTCCAAAGTAACAAATTGAGTTTAATTGGTTTAGCAACATTGATTTCTTTAACGTTGTGGGCTCGGTATCTCTGTTTGTCGAATTGGCGCCCCTATTAGGAGTGTTTGTAACCCAGTTGTTATGATTGATTAGTTAATCTACGTTGTCTTAGGTTCAAAATATGCGATTGTTTGCAGTTTGGATTCATTCCCGGCGACAACGGATCTTGGATACCTTGTACATTTGTGAGATTTGGAAATCTGGTATAATATTTACAAGTTATTTGTAATATGTTAGAATGTTTTTGAAGCCCTTATTATTCGGGTTTGAAAGCCGGATCACAATCTTCCAGAATTGAGCTTTGACACGCCTTGTTTAAATAGAGGCTCTGCTGAAAACAAAGACCGATTGCTGTCGGAAACACTCGGCTTGATCAGTCGATAGCGGATCGAAGAGTTTAGTTTTTGTAAATGCTTGGGTACCATAAATGAACTTACTTGATTTGGCCTCAAGGTTTACCTTTTTATAGCTACTCGAGCGATTTGTGTGGTGAGCTTTGATGCTTTCATTAAGCCAGCAGGTGTAATGATTATACGGCTAAATTAAAGGGGTCGTGTAATGATGATCTTAATTACCCCCCTTAATGAAGCGAATCGGACGTTAGTACTACGGTCTTCTTTTTTATTCATTGTTTTCTTCTTGCAATTTGGACAACGACCCTCTTAAGTTAGGCTTTCGCGCTACGGCCCGTCCAGCGGGTCCCAGTCCGTTTATCGGTCCTTCGTCCATGATTCTTCTTACGATGGGCCCAATCGGGTTGGACCAATCTACAGATCCCAACCCATTTAATTATAGGATTATCATTTGCCCCAGACTAGCCCATTTTTCTGTCGTCGACTCTACCAACTCTCGCCACGAAGGCGGGGGGTTATAATAACGGCGCTTGATTATCTTACGTCACTTTCGAGGTCTCTCTCTTGGTCTTTTGCTTGGAAGGCGGGTCCTCGAGAGCCTCTTGAGCCACCCATTGGCGTCTAGAGGGCCCACTTCATGCGTCTCCCAGCCAATACGGTGAAATCCAGCATAATGATGATGTAGCTAACTTTTGAGAAGGACTGGTTGACTTGAGGTCCGAATTAAATTATCCCAACCTCGTCTTTGACGACCAAGGCCTCTTGTGGACGGCACTCCTGACTGCGCTTCACAGTGCACCACATTATATAGTGGTGGTGTTTTCCATGGCATGTGGATACTGCTAGAAACCTGATATGTAGATTGTAGGTTTTACTCGGCTTATCTTACGGCGGTGCGTATGCGGCAGTGCTCTGCCTCATACCATGACGCAGAGGATGGCTTCATGCCCTTAAATGAGGATGGACGCAGAAGGAACTGCGAGGCCTTCTCCTTCAAGGTGGGCCGGATAGACCCTTCTTCTTATGCCTCGGGTAAGTGCTTCCCGGGGATCTCACTTTTTGGTTTCACGGATCACGGAGAATTGTAGTGCTCTCTCCCGATGCATAAGCATAAAGCGGATGCGCTGCCACCACCTTAGAGATAAACTCTCCATGCCTCTACACTTTTATGAATTGTCGGGTTCTTAGGGTTGCGGGTCTATTTCCCCAGTGATGCCAATCTTGGAGCCACAGGCGAGAGTTTCCTAGAGTATGCGACCCGTCTAGCCCTCGGCCCCAAGCGCTCTATAGTTGCCCAGCAACAACCTCTCATGAGGTGAGTTTTCCTTTGACATTTTCTTAGATATTCTTCCTCTTACGGTCCATTAAAACTTCTCAATTTTTTCTTACTCGCAGGCTCAGGCAATGAGTCGTATTAAGCGATTCTTGTGGAGGAAGATGAGCGATAGAGTCCCTCTCCCCTGAAGGTACCTTCCTTTTTCTGGAACACTTCCTTTGTTGGCTTGGCTTGTTTCTCTACTCTCTGGGCCGCTCGTCGACCTCGCCCCTATTTGGTGAAGCGTCGGCGCTTGAGCAGTAGATGTGCAGGTTCCCGAGGCGGGTGACTAGTACACCTTCGAGCCGGAGGACACTTCTCCTCCTCATTATCCTCCCACAGGCGGTAAAATCCACTTCCCCCGACACCACAAGTCACAGGTGCCGTTCTTATGAATCTTTGGTGAACTTGTTCTTCCGTTGATTACGGAACGGAGGATCGAGTGGTGTTAGTTTGGCGGTTCAAACTCCATGCTTGATCCCGCTTTAGCTCGAGTCCCGGCCTATAGGCGGGTTATGTCCCCACCCACAGGGTTCACTTTCCTCCCCGGAAGGGGATCGGGTATCCTCTTACCCGAGTCCCGGGCCTCGCGGTCTACGAGGGAAGTCGGAGGGGCCTCCCTCACTTACTTTTCTTTGCTCGCTTGGCAAATGCGGAGTTGATTTCCTCCTGTAGCCCCGGGGAGATAAGGTACCTCCTTCTATGCTTCCCCTCCACATGTCCCCTTTTTATACTCCCTGCAGGTTGCTGTAGTTTTTGGCGCTTAAATGCAGTGGCTCTTGTTGCATAAAGACTCACTGTCCTCTATGAAAGCGGCTTCGTCGTCTTGCTCCAGGGGTAGTCAAATGGAAAGTGAAGCTGGAATCCACCCAAGAAGAGAAACCATTGAGAGAGAAGTGTCTATGACGCCGCCTCAAGAACTGACAGTGAGCACTCCACCACTTCCAAAGAGAAGTATGTTTCCGGTGCTACCGTATTGAGGCATGGGGGATTGAACTAGAGGCACATGGCCAGAGAGAGGAATGCCTTGAAGCAAAGGGACCGCCTCCCGAGGCGCGGGGAGGAATGCTCTGAGACCAGCGATCGCTTGTTGGAGCAAGCGGCGGAAATCGATTACCCGAGCAAATCGTAGGCCATCACCGGAAGTACCCGGATCCTCGGTGGGTGAAGCCCCGGTCGAGTTACGATGTGGGGCGTGACACATTTTCCACCACTTTTCGGGTTCTGAGAGGACCATTCGGAAGTGCAGGCCAGACTAGAGGAAAGCGAGGCTGGAGGTTCTTACACCCTTTGGGACTAGGTGAGAGAGATGATGTCTCCTCTCCGATCCCTCACAACCCGTGATCCTTTTTAGTTATCCATTTAATGAACATGGTCTTTTAAATCGCCCACTTTTGTCCTTTTGTACTTATGCTTCATCCTTAAGCTTTCCTTGGTTTCCTATTTAATGTGCGCTTGGTGCCTCCTCCCATGTTGGCCGGGCTCACCTCCGACCCTCGGGTCGAGAATCTCGGCCGGCTTTATGGCTAGGGTCCTACATAAATAGTTTTGTATCCATATTTATTCCGTGCCCAGATCCTCCCTCGTACCTCGAGGCGGAGGATGAACCTTTGCAATGTGAGGAGTCATTACATGGGACATCTCCTTTGCCGGAATCTCACTCATTTGTCCACTTATGAGATTTGGTTCTCACGATCGATCGGACGGTAGGATATCTCAAACATTTAGATAGATTTACATCAATTTGCTCATCCGTCGGCCCGACACCTTGAAACTTCTACCCAGCGCCCTTTCACGATGTTTTTAAAGCAGTTTCATCCGAGAAAAAACCCTTTTATTCATAATAATAATTAATAATGAAAAATACAAAAGTGAGAACACGTATGTTTTAAGACTTAAATCCGCCGTCTTTGATGTCTTTGGATGGGATGGATGGGGATAATCACTTGCCCGAGTATTTGCCCCTAATGAGAGTCCATTGACAAGTGCTTCACGATGTAGCTCCGCCATCAGGCTCTTCTCCCCGAGACTAGTCTCGCTCAGGGTCCTTTCTAGAATGCCCTTTACTTCCCACGTCCTTGAAGAAGAGCAGGCTCCGGTAACTTTTACGTGATATAAACCGGGTCGAGCGGTATCCTCCCGTCTTCTATACTTTTTGTTTACGTGTTTACAGACTCTTCATGAGTACTGCCACCGGCGCTATCTTATCTAGGGATTGGGCTCAATCCCCTGCATTTGATCATATAGCCGAGGAATTTACCGGAGCTTACCCGAAAGGCGCATTTATCGGGTTGAGCATGAGGTGGCTATGAGTATCAAGCTCTCCCGAGGAAGGTTGGCTTCATGATCGAGCTGCCTCTAACGCAGTAGGCATGTCATCCACATAAATTTCCATGTTTTGACCCTTTGGGTATAGAACACCTTATTATTACCATCCTCACGGTATTTTAGGTGGCTCGCGTCTTGACGAAAGCCATGACCTTTGCAACATATGGGTAACATTACCGAATGCGGTCTTCTCCATCCTCTTGACCATGAATATCACGGTGGTATCTCGGAAGACATCCAAAAATCCACCACCTTGTACCCCGCACTTGAATCAACGATTATCGATGTTGGGCAATGGATAGCGATCGCCGAGCGGGCCACATTGATCTTGGTGAAGTCCGTACACATCCGCCCGTCCGTTAAGGCCGGGACCGGTACCATATTGGCCATCCAAATGGGGAATAAAGAGCTCCCGTATCGCGTTTGTCCCCGACAACTACTTCCTAAGCGGATGGTTTCACCGCTACTCGTCGAGAGGCCGCTTCTTTTGTTTGACTTCGCTTGTAGTGCTTTGGTCGACATACGGCTTGATGGAAGGATCACATTGGGTCTCTCTGGCATATCTTTTGGCTCCCAAGAAAGATATCACGGTACTCCTGAGGACTCGGATGGCCTCGTGCTACGCCTGGCGTTGTGCCTATCTTTAAAACCTTCTTGGATCCCTCGGCGAGATGGGATGCTCCGAATCTCCTTGTACGGATGCCCGCCTTTGGGCTCTCCTGCAGCGCTTCGATGTACAAACATTCCGGTCTCACGGCCCCGCCGGCTCCTCGGGATGTGATTCCCACCTCCATTTGGGCCTTTATCCACTTTGTCGAGGCGGGTAATAGTCGCGTGCCTTCTTGGCTCCCCCATGTCTCGGTCTGTCTTTGCGTGGGGAATTTCAACTGTGGTGAATGAGTGATACCACCACGCCTCAAGTGTGATAACGGCCGGCTGTTATGCCATTGTAGGCCCCAACTCCATATCTTCTTTGGCCTCTTGGGTGCTTCCCACTTAGTAACCATGAGGGTTTGACACTCTGACGAACACTGCATCCACTGGTGAACCCGCTGATGATGGCCACCCGATGCAGTCCTTGACTCGTTTCCGACTTTAAATATGCATCTAAGAATAGGATCTCCACCGGGCTCCTATATCCACAGTATCTTTCCCACCTCGAAGTTGGCTATCACCGGGGTGATGACCATAGGATCCTCAAGCGGGCACTCTATTCCCTTAAAATCCTTCTGGGAGAAGGACCAAATCCCCAGGAGGAACTCGGGCGTGCCCCACTGGAGTGATGGCATGTCCCGGCAGCGCCTTCTGTCTAGCGCTTACAGGATCTATACTGCCCCGGAAGATTACGTTCCACTTTTCTTGTGATGTTAGGAGGTCCATCGGGGGATCTGACATGTCCTGTCAAACTGATTCACTGTTCTGGGTTTCCTTGTAAAGATTATAATCCTTGGCTGCCCCCGTTAGTGAGCCTCAATCTCAATCTTTAGAGTGCCGGCAATCCTTCGATATCCTTGCCGTGATCAGCAGTTAGGACTTCCAAGCAAATACAAATCCGAACCCGACCCAGGAGCAGACGAAAATAGCAGAGTGGAGAACCGATTGGAACGAACCCGATTCGGTTAGAAAAATAAAGCGAAAAGAATTTCGGTTCGGTTAGAGTTTCGAACGTCGGTTCGGGAACGAGCCGAACCGATTGAATTTTTGATTAAAAAAAATTAAAAATTTTATATATATATAACGAAATAACAGAGCCGAGCCGAAAGCAACGAAAAAACCGAACCGGCCAAGACGAAAATAACCGAGAACCGAACGAGCGATCAGACGATTTATCGGAACAGGGCAGTTTGGTTCACAATCATCCGAACGACGATTTGATTCGGTTCAAATACTAAAACGAACCGAACCGACCCGATGGAAGCCTACTTGCTGATACTTAGAAGAACTTGCGCATATCTGCTTAGTCACGAAGTCTTACCTACCGGGATGGCCGTGCGGCCCTTTATCCCTCAATATCCGGGGAACACATTCGGTTGAGATTAGCTAGTAAGGTCGAATACCGATCTTCCCTCCTTGGCCACTTTCCTCTTCCTTGGGTCCGCAGAGGCATGAGGAAAATTTCTCCTACCAGTGATTACCCCGGAATATGCCGCGGATCTATCGGTGGTCACTTTCAAGAGATCGGGTTCGATGGCCGATGATCATCTGTGGTTACTTCCCTCTTCCGCTTCTCAGCCCTCTTTTACGCCTCATAGGTCCGAGGCAGAACTTGTAGGCCCGGTCATTGACCTCCTCCAGTCACAGGGGCTGCCTGCTGAAGTGATTCCTTAAGCTTCTCAACCGCAAGCCCTCCACAAAGCGATCACCCATAATCTTGATTGACCCACGATATCGGGTTGAACTCCGTTTGGTCTCTCTGGAAGGAAGCGATTAACTTGATGCTCCCATTTGCTCGGGGTCATTAGAGAGTGCTTTCATCACTATTCTGCCGAACCGCCCGACATTGGTTTCTAGTGAAGATCGGTTCTTAAGCTCCTCAAAGGATATAATGTATCCTCGACAGCGGTTAATCAGCCCTAAAGCGAAAAGCCACACTAAACCGTGTTGTTTCAGGTGAGAAGGACATCTGGGATTGGAATTCATGATGTGTTCTCAGGATCCGTCTTCCCCTTGAACTTGTTGACCATAGAAAGTTTGAACACTGCTGATCACATCCTTTATATTGGGAGAAAAGGGAACTGACCTGCAGCTCCGTGTTGGTCTGTTTGGAAATCAATGAGAATTGGTTCAATTATACCAAATTCATTAATTGTATGTCAATTAAATTCCCAGGACGTTGGAGTTTAAATGGATTATAGAACTTAGTGTTCAACAGTAATTATATAGCCTGAGTGGTTCTCATGATAATTTAGGGATTATGGCGATTCTTTAGTCTTTTTCATTAATAAATTATAATAATAGTAATTGGTCAATTATTTATTCATTATACAACTTAATGTCTCAGACTAGAAGGTCACACACATACGATGACGTTGAGTAATATTTCATGTATGAAATTGAAGGCGTATAGTGTTGATATATGTATTTCAATTACAAGTTCTGCATTTTTATGTAGAATATCGATTAGACAATGGGTAATTAAAATAGTTATTTAATTAGTTGAACCGTTTTAATATTTATCATCTTGAAAGATTATTTAAATGTATTTCATTACTATTTGAGTAAGCTAATTAAATAGTTCAACTCGTGCTTGACTCGTTAAATTATGAACTAATAGAGTTAGCGAGTCGAAACTAATATAGCAGTACAACATCGACTTGTTTTAACCCTAATAGCCCTATATAAGCAACTTTAGGGGTTTCATGATATATATTTTTGAAAATCTTTTCATGAAACCACAAGTATCCGCCCAGCGTTAATTCTCCCAACCAATTTTGGGGTTTTTGGTTTTTTGTTGACGCGTTTACTAGCATAAATCGGTTCTTGATTCAGCCTCCTGGTGTGGTAACTAGAGATATCATACGATTGGTATTACAAGGAGGTGAAGGAAGAATCAAATTCACGTTGTGAATTTGAAGCGATATTAATTTTAGTAAGATTGCTCCATGTGTGATTTTCTGTTAATATATTGTAATTTTATGTGTATTTTTTGAATACAATATGTGTTACGCCCCAAGATCCACAGGAATTGCTAGTTTGTATTTATACTCATATATCCATAAGTATTTACTACATCAATTAATTGCTCAGGCCAATTAAATTTATTTGTACATTATTTATTTTATGCTTGTTTTGTTTTTTATCAATTTATTTGAGTTAATTCTTGTTCATATATTTAATTGATAAATATATGATGAGAATAAATCACCATGTTCTTGATTATTGGTTACATATTACAGTTATGATGATGTATTATCATATTTTGTTAACATAGTTTTTGTTCATAAATTAAAAGGATGATTTAATTGGTTTTTTGTTTCAAAAGCAGTTTGTAAGCATGTTTGGGCGTGTAAATTTTTTAAGGTATAAAATGTTTTTCGGAATCGAATAACCGTAAAAAGATCTCCATTCATTCATAATTTTTTGGATTTTTCTAAGTGCCTCAAAACAATTTTGAGATTTTTAATTTGTTTAATTAATAATTAAATGAAAACTTTCGGCTATTGAACGACCAGTGGGATTTGTTTCAAGAACAGTATGATGTTTTAGCATTGTTCAATTTGAAATTTTGAAAAATCTGAAAGCCTCCAAAAGATTTACAATGAATTAAATTAAATATGAAAAACCGGGTTAATGCGGTAATAATACCATAAATCGGACGACCGATTCGGCGGCCCTACGGGCGCCTCAGAGTTATTCAGTTAGGCGATTTTGAGTACCCTGATAGCTGGCGGACGACGACCACCACGGCGGTTCAGCGGCGTGTGATCGGCCGTGGTAGATCGATCGTCGAGCCCATTATGGCGTGTGCCCTAATTTTGAAAATGCAATTAAGATTTGTTCCTTATTTTGGATTCACAAATTGTGGAATTTAGTTATATTCGGTTTTATTAGATTTTGTCATTTTATTACCTAATTGATTTAGCAATTAATTAAGTATTGGCCAATTAATTAATTTCCTTTATATTATATCTTTTAAATTAATTTAAAAAAAGTGATATAACAATTTAATTAACAATTTCACTATTTATTAATATTTAGAATATATTTGTATTAAATATTTTCTAAATATGTATATGGTTAATAATTATTATTAATAATTATTAATTGACATATGTATGATAATTGAGTTTATATTAATTAATTTTAATATGTGCTTAATTACATGGATTAATTAATTGGATAATTCTGAAACATGCATTTCCAGTACCATTTAAAATATTTATTAAGTTCATTTATATGATTTAATAAAGTGCTTATATTTTGTAATGGTGATTGGAATGGAGATATATAGATATGGCCCATTTATTTATTTTTCAGTGCGTGAACGTAATGTGTAAATGACCTTACGAGTCATATTTTCTTGTATTTATTTATTTATTGTTTTATAGCTTAAATCTAAGATAGGTTAGTATATAAATATTGTAACAAGTGAAGATATTGAAGATGTTTCACGGTGGTGGTACTTGGTGGACTGGTTGGATCCGAGTACAAGATACCAAATTAGGACTTATGTTAGTATTTGATAAATACTTGTAATAATTTCTAGGGGCCATATCGTATATCTCTTGAATGTACATCCATATTTATTTTCATGTTGCATGTATTTGCTTGATTGTGTGCTGGTATGCATGAGTAATTGAAAACAAACTAATAATAATCTACAGTCAAATTTAGCAAATGTCGAAGCCAATTTAAAGTTGTGCGATCGATTGCATCAATTGGAGCCCTTGTGATGGGCGGGTATTACAATCTGCGTTGATATGACAATGGATCATGTTGAAGTGATTTCCACTAACGTTGGGCTTTCACATAGCAGTCAATCAAATCTACTTCGTTTAATGGGTATGTAACCGATTTTCGAATACAAATGTTGTGTGTCTTGGCTTATAGCTTTCTTTACTCAAGTATAAGGCCAGATAAGCATTTATGGCGTCCCGTAAGCAATCGGTACCAAGCGTGGCAGGAGGCACGATATCTTCCTTGTATATCAGGGCGGGCCAAATCCCTCGATATATCAACATACATGTATTACCTGTTTTGTGTATTGGCGTATGCGTTTATAATCCCGCTTAAGGCGAGGCGTTTGGTTATAGTCAGAAATCTCTGAGCTTGCACTTAACACGGATGATCATATGTGAGTCTAAGAATTAGCCAGAACTACAAATTCAAACAAATATCTACTTAGGACCTGAGATATACATATCATCCTATGAATTCGTTTCCGATTAAATACCGGCTCTCCGATTCGCGGGGCCAGGTGGCCACATTGTTGATCTACTCATAGTACTTGTGTCAATCTTGATCACTAATCAAAACACCATGTTAGTCATATGATGCTTTGCTAAGCTAACTATCAGCATCGACCCAGGCCTTTGGCTATCCTATGTTTAGGCTTGAAGAGGTAGCAATTAGTTATGTTACCTCTCTGAAAACATAGACTAACCTAGGTTAACTGCACTCATCGAGATACAACATGCCATATTATATAAATTTAAACATATAGACACTTAGCAAATAAATATATTCTATAAAAATATAAAGCCATTAATATTCAAATATTTGTTCCACGTAACCTGATAGATACATGCGGCTCAGCCAACCTATTACCTTTGACATTCTGTCTAAGACCTATGTTATTTTGCATGTCATCATGCTTTGCGACTTAGTGGTTTATTGAAGAGTCGGCTTGATTAGCCTCTATTTCTATTTTACATACTTTGACATCGCTCCATTAAAGCGTATCTCTGTCGAGGTGATACTTTTGTGAAATACTTGCTTGGATTTGTGATGTGCTCGGGGTTCCTTCGGCAGGCTATTGCCCCGATATTGTCACAAAAGCAACTCTGACTAGTCCCTCAATCTTTAGGTAATACACCAAGTTGATTAATTTCTTCCCTCAGCATTAACCTTTGGCAGGCAGAATATTTCTGCGGTATACTCAGTGCAGCCAGTAGAATCAGCCTTGATACTTCTATTTGAGACTCCTCAAGATACCCGGCTCACCGTTGAGACAAAATACATGCAATTTGGAGCGATAGTACGTCTCTGTGGGTTTGAAAACTAGCCGTCGATTGTGCACTTGTCATTTGCTAACTCCTCGTCTCGCGTATACCAAGAGAGAAGCATCTTTGGTTCTTCTCGGATACTTCAAGATGCACTTCCTTTACAATCCGATTAACTTTCACTGGATTAGCTTGGTATCTCTTGGTTACAACAGTGCATAAGACCACGATAGGGTCTAGTCTTGCTGACATGGCATACATGATGGTTCTATAGCCAGGCACTAAGGTATGTCCTTCATTACGTTCATCTCGGCACTAGTAGTGGGACAGCGTACTCTGTAGAGTTGAACTCCATGTCTATTAAAATTTTCCTTCTTGGAATTACTCGTATTGAACCTTTGATACCTTATTCACATAAGTATCCACGACCAATCATTCGGCCTCACAGCGAGCTTGATCCAGGTGGATCTTGTTCAAGTATATCATTGGCAACTAAGTCCTTCATTGAAACATTTGCCTGACCAATCGTGACTTAGTTTAGTAATATATTGTTTCCAGTAGTAAATCTTCGTGAACATACAGGACTATGAATGATATAACTCCGACACCTTCTTGGCCTTACAAGATTCTGCCCGTTCTTGATGAAACCAAAACTCTTTGATTGATTAAATCAAAAGCGTAGGTCCAATAAAGGATGCTGCTTAAGACCATAAATGGACTTTTTGCAGCAACGTACCTTCTTAGGTCCTTTAGGATATGTAAAGCTGGAGGTTGTACCATGTACACATCTTCCTCTAAATTTCCATTGGAAAAGCGGTCTTTACATCCATTGCCATATTTCATAGTCATGAAATCTGCGGCGATAGCTAAAGTTATCCAGGATGATTTAAAGCATAGCCAACTGGCCCGATGCTTCGTCATAGTCGCTCCGTGAACTTGTTTGAGAGCAACTTTAAGCACAAGTCTGGCTTTGAAAACATCAATTTTCCGTCTTTATCATGAGCTGTCTTAAATACCCGTTTACATTGATAGAAGGCGAGGCCCGTTTGGTAAATCTGACAAAGGACTGACCTCGTTTGGTACATAGAATCCATCTCAGTTACATGGCTGTTGCCATTTGTCGACATCCTTGCTATTCCATTGCTTCTTTGCCAAAGTGAACAAATCACTCTCAATGATGAAAGCTTATGCGGCCCTGGGTTGGTGATCCACATTGGATCTCACAGGGTTGGATTCTTCCTTTGACTTCACAACAGGATCAAGAGCAGGGTCTTCCTGAAGAAAGGTTCAATTCTTGTGGTGTATCGGATGCCTCTTGCATTAGATGCATCGATATTGACTTCATCGGCAGAGCTTCATCAGATAGACACCCATTTATACAAGTCGCTACCGGGCCAATATTCACTTTTCAAGGAATACTCCTATTACAATGATGAAGATTTTATTCTCTGCTTGGGTAGAAATGAAAGTAACCAACTGTTTTCCCTTGGATATCCTATGGGAAATAGCATTTATCGATTTAGGCGCAGTTTCTCTTTTAATCTCTTAACATAAACATGACCCAAATGCTAGAAAAACCAACAGGAATCTTCCCGAACCCGCAGTTCATGGGGAGTTTTATCTGCTGACTTGCTTGGACATATATTTAAGCTAAGTGCCGCGCTTAGAAGTGCATATCCCCATAAATTAACTGGTAGATCAGATAGGCTCATCATAGATCGAACCATGTCAAGAAGGGTTCGATTTCTCCTTTCGGACACGCCATTATCTTGTGGGTTCTATTTCAGGTGAGTTGTGAAACAATACCACTCTCCCCAAGATGAGTATTGAACTGTGGCTCAAATGTTCCTCCCTCCAGGACCGGAGAATCTTTATTGTCTTGTTCAATTGGTATTGTATGCTTCATTTTGGAACTCCTTGAATTTCTCAAAAGGACTCGTGTTTGTGTCTCATCGGATACAAAACCCGTATCTGTAATCAATGATGCCAAATGTAATGAAGTAGTTATAACCTCTCTGCCGGATGTGTTTAGTTGGCCCCGCGTACATCGGTGTGTATGATCCCCAATAAATTACTTGCCCTTTCATTTTAAGCGGTGAAAGGCATTTTTGAATGTTGCCGGAAGGCCAAGACTCACACTTATCGTATGATTCATAATCGAAACCTTCAAGTATTCCACGGGTGGAGTTTCTTGATTCGGTTCTCGTTAATGTGACCTGATGCACCCGATACCCGTAGGTATGTTTGGTTTAAGTCGTTAGGCTTATTCCGTTTTAAGTTTATGTTATATGACTCATTAATCATGTCTAAAAGCATTATAGACCATTTTGAAGGAAGCGTTTTAAATACTACATTCTGGTGATCCTAAATTCATCGGGATCTATTGAAAATGAAAAACCATCATTATTCAAAGCGAAATAAGAATAATATTTACAGAGTGCGGTACATAATGACGAGATAAGTTCAAAGCAAGGCCCGTGGGCAGGTTAACTAATGGATCCCTCTTTTGCAAGGGCCGCAACCTTCGCGCCCATTTCCCACAGGATCCATTTCTCTTGGAGTCTTCTACTTGACCCAAGTTCCTATATTCACGACAAATATGAGAACACTTGTGACAGGGTGTCGCGTAGTAGAATTAAGTTATCCTGAGCTTCAATAACATACATATACACAGCTGTAAATTTGACGGTCATGAGACCATTCTTCCCTATCATCACAATATATATATGCTGAACTTCTGTAGTCGACTTCAGTGACCAGGGTTTCACTTAATAATGACTTGTCTCATCCTTCCTAGCTCCTCCGCTTTCCAGCCCAAACCTTGGGATTCTCGAACCGCTTGGTCTTTTGACAACTTCTTCTTGAATTTCTTCTTGTTTTGGACCACCAAAGCAGAGAAGGAAGAAGTTTAGTCTTACCGAGTTCGTCTAGAGGCATTACGTGATCATCTTATGCGGTTAGTTTAAGAATTAACTCAAACTTATATTGAAGTTCATGACAAGCGAGAAGGAATTTATGCAGGAAGAGACTTGAGGATAAGAATCCCGCGGCCGATTCTTTGGAACAAGATTTGCCGAGTGGTCGATCGACGAAGCCAATCATTTTACAATGATATGAGGGCTTGCGGCCTGTCCGTTCCCGACTTCTTTGTCCACGAGGAAACACGAAGACGGTGTCATATCTCTACGTTTCTAAGCTTCCTTTGAATAATTCCGCAAGTTGCGGTATATGTCATATCTTTGCCACCTTTTCATATTGAATTTGGAGCGAGTTCCATATTGGCAAGCATGAGACATTGGACATCACGGCATGAGACTTGTGCTTTTGTGGGATCCCTTTTTCGATGGGAGGCACTATCATTAGGTTGGCAGAACCTTGTTGTTGACCGTATTGGTCCTCTGCTTGCTTGAGAATAGTTCTCAAGTTTAGAGACCACTCGTCCAAAATTAGGTTATTAAAATACCTTTTTCAAGTCTTTGAGCGAAAGCAAGTTCTTAGATAAGCAATAGTGGTAGCCATATTAATTCTGAGAATAAGTAAATAAAATAGCAGTTTCAGTAAACTATCATGCTAAAACACTTACAAATAAGTGTAAAGTAAATACTAATACTTCAAATCTCCACGAAGTATATTAGTATCAGGACCTATTACACTTAAATTCCAACGGCAACAACTGCTACATTTTGGAATCAGGTTATAATAGTAGGTTGTGGCAATTATGTAAAACTACATAACTCTTGTGTCGCTAGCATCTCTTACGGGATGCTACAGCGTTGTATCTCGAAACCGGTTAAGCATACCAATTCGGCAAAGTGTTACTTGGATTGATCATCGAGAAACCCACAACGTTGAGTGGAAATCACTTCTTGTGATCATTGTCATATCGATACAGCAGTAGCAACACCCGCCCATCACGGTGTGCCCAATTGATGCGTTGATTGCCTAACTTTAAAATTGGCTTGATACTGCGCTTAGAATTTTTAATTGGTGAGATTATTATTACTTTGTTTTCATTTACTCGTACATACTTGCTTTTATAATCAAGCAATACATGCAACATGAAAAATAAAACAAGTAATGCACATTCAGAGATATCTGTTATTCCCTAGAACCTATTACAGGAAATGTTGTAAATACATAAGTCCCTAATTAACATGCATCTTGTATACGGATCCATCAGGTCCACCAAGTATCTACTTGGTAAATGATCTTCAATATCTTCACTTGTTGCAATATTTTATACTAACCCATCTTAGGCGACTTGCAAGCTTGTGGGTAAAGCATTAAATAAATAAATACAAAATATGACTCGGAAGGTCATTTTCTGACATTACGGTTCATGAACCGAAAATAAATAAATGTGCCATATCTATATACTCCATTCCAATCACCATTACAAAATATAGGCACTTTATTAAATCACATAAATGAACTTAATAAATATTTCAAATGGCATTGAGAAAAATTCATGTTTGTAATTATCAAATTAATTAATCCATGTTATTACACATATTAAAATTAATTAATATAAACTCAATTATCATACAAATGTCAATTAATAATTATTACCAATAATTATTAACCATATACATATTATAGAAAAATATTTATCACAAATATATTCTAAAATACATTAAGTAGTGAAGTTGTTACCATAATTGTTATATCGCTTTGAAAATTAATTTAAAAAAGATATAATATAAAGAGTAATTAATTGTCATCACATAATTAATTACAATTGAGTGGTTGATTAAAATGACAAATAATCAATAAAAGCAGAAATATAACTAGTCCCATAATTTTGAAACCAAAATAAAGAGAATAAATTCAGGAATTGGGTTTTTCAAATTAGGAGCACAACGATATAATGGGCTCAGACGGCTTACCTATAGCGGCCCCTCACGATTCGACACGCGCCGCCCTCCGCTGGGTGGAGTCGTCCGACCCGTCGTTTGGTACCAAAATCACCGGATTCGACACAGGCGCCCGTAGAATCGCGGAAGTCGGCGATTTATGGTAATAATACATATATTTAACTCGGTTTCAGTTTAATTTAGTCGTTTGTAAAATCTTTTTTGGGCTTTAAAATTGCACAAATTTATGAAATTCGAACTGCGTTAAACTCCATAATTTTCTTGAACTTAATCAAATCATCAATATTCCAATTAACGGTCAGAAATCTCAAAATTGTTTTGAGCACTTAGAAAAATCAAAAATTATGAAATTTGTGTAGATCTTCTACTCACGTGCTATCTGGATTCCAGAAGAATTAGGTTTAATTTTACAAAATTTTACGCCCCAAACACGTTTTACAAAAGCGTTTTGAAACAAAATCAATTAAATCGTCCTTTTAATTTCGAAACAAATCCATGTTAACAAAATATGTCATATCCATAAAACTTGTAACACATGTGTAAATCAATAATCAAAACATGGTGATTTATTCTCATCATATATTTATCAATTAAATATGAACAAGAATTAATCGAATAAAAATTGATAAAACACAAAACAAGCATAAAATAAATAATGTAAAACAGCTTTAAGTTTGGCTCATGATGCCGAGAAGAAAATTACTATGGATATATGAGTATAAATACAAATCCATAGTTCCGAGGGGATCTTCAAAGTGCATACTACATTATTCATATAAAACATATAATTAAATTATATGAGCAGAGAACACAAGTCTGTGGAGTAATTCCGCTAAAATCCACGCTTCAAATTCACAAAAGTAGGTGACTTCCACTCAACTCCTTGTTGTAATATCCAATCGTGTAATTATCTAGTTAGTCCGCACCGGGAGGGGTTGAATCAAGAACTAATCTATGCTTTTCGTAAACAAGGATAGACAAAACCGAAAAAACCCCAAAATTCTTGCAGAATTTGGAAGCCAAAGGCGGCTACTAGGGGTTTTTTGGTGAAAAAGTTTTACAAACTTATGATGAAAACCTAAAGTTTAACTTATATAGAGGGGCAGGTTAAAGCAGGCCCGATCGCGACCAATTAAATATTAGCTTGACTCGTTAACTCTATTAGTTAGATTAAGACACTAATGAGTTGCTAATGGGATTGAACTATTTAATTAAATTAAATAGTAATGAGTCAATATCAATAATCTTTCAAGTTATCGATAAATACTAAATTACTCGAACCAATTAAATAACTATTTAATTGATTCTATTTGTTCAATCGATATTCTACATAAAATGTAGAACCCTTGTAATTGAGAAATACATTTCTCAATTATATAGTTCTCTTTAATTTCATACATGAAATATAACTCAACGTCACTGTATGTGTGAGCCTTCACAAACTCGGATAATAGTAAGTTGTATAATAATAATAATTGACGATTACTATTATTACCTCGCTGATTAATAAGTAAGATCTAGCAATCGCTCGCAACATAGAATTATCATGAGAACCCACTAGTAATATACAGTACTAAGTTGAACACTAAATTCGATGTCACACTTAAGCTTGACTAGTAAATGAATTGCTACACAATTATGCTTGGGCATAATAAATGGAGCAATTCTCATTGATTTCCAACGAGTGTACATGGTACAACCTCCAGGCTTTACATGTCCTAAAGGACCTAAGAAGGTATGCAAGTTGCAAAAGTTCATTTATGGTCTTAAGCAGGCATCAGTTGGAATCTATGTTTTGATGAATCAATCAAAGTTTAGTTTCGTGAGCGAAGAAAGAATCTTGTGTATACAAGAAGGTAAGTGGGAGTTATGTATCATTCATAGTCCTGTATGTCGATGACATACTTATCATTGGAAACAACGTAGAGTTACTAAACTCAGTCAAGGATTGGCTGTGCAAATGTTTCTCAATGAAGGACTTAGGCGAAGCACAATATATACTTGGAATAAAGATCCACCGGATCGAACCGGGAAATTTGATTGGACTTTGTCAGGATACTTATGTGAATAAGGTACTACAAAGGTTCAACATGAGTAATTCCAAGAAGGGTAATCTCCCCATGAGACATGGAGTTCAACTCAGCAGAGCACAGTGTCCCACTACTAGTGCTGAGATGAACAGAATGAAGGACATACCTTACTGACTTGGTGGCCAGGATCTCGTATGCCATGTGTTATTAATTTAGACTGTTGTGTCTTATGCACTAAGTGTAACTTGATAGATACCAAGCTAATCCGGTGAAAGCCACTAGATTGCGGTGAAATTGCATCTTGAAGTATCTAGAAGAACTAAAATGCGTTCTTGGTATATGAGTGGAGATGATGAGTTAGCGTGTGAGAATGCCTTCGGCGCGGGTTTTCAAGCTGACGAGGCGACTATCGTTCGATGCGGGTATGTATTTTTGTCTCAACGGTGGGAAGTATCTTGGAGGAGTTCAAATGAAGTATTGTTGCGGTCTACCCACAGAATCGAGGTAAAGTAGCGGCGTCACGAGAAGCGCTAAAGAAGCATGTTGGATAAAGAAATTCGTGACCGGGCGGTGTGATACCTGGCGTTGAGGACCGATTGGAGTTAGCTTTGTGACAATCTTGGGCTGATAGCTCAAGCGAGAAGGGCAGGCACATCACAAATCCAAGCAAGTACTCAAAAGTATCACTGATTAGAGATATGCTTAATAAGAATTTGATGTCAAAATATAAAATAGAAATAGAGGCCCGATCGGCCGACCGCTCACTAAACCACTAAAGTCGAGCCAAAGCATGATGAGCATGCGGCGAACATAGGTCTTAGGCAGGATGTCGCGGTGGGGTTAGGTTAAGTGGGAATCGATGTATCTATTGTGTTATGAACAAATATTTGAATATGCACTTCTTATATTTTAATATTTATTTGCTATGTCTATATGTTTAAATTTACATATAATATACATGCGATTATTATCTCGATGAGTGAAGGTTAAATCCCTAGGTTAGTCTATGTTTTTCTAGAGAGTAACATGAACTATTAATTACACCTCTTCAAGCCTAGAAACATAGGATAGCCAAAAGGCCTTGGTGGGATCTTTGATAGTTAGGGCGGCAAGCATCGTACCAAACTAACATGGTGTTTTGATTAGTGATCAAGATTGATCACGTTAGCTGCGAGGTAGATCATTACGTGGACTGCGATTACGGTGGAGAGGTGGTATGACCCGAAAGCGAATTCATAGATGATATGTATATCTGTGTCCTATGATATTTGTTTAAATTTAGATTCGTCAATTCTTAGACCTACGACATATGACTATACGTGTTATGCAAGCTCTTGTCTTTGACTATAACCAAGCGTACGCCTTAAGCGAGGGATTATAGCGGCATATGTTGGGTCACCGCGGTGAAGTGGCGATAGATGTTGATATATTGGGAGGTTATCCGTCCTTGATATACAAAAGAAGATATCGGCGGGCCTCTCACACACGGTTAGTCTTGATTGGTTTATGGGACGCCATAAATGCTTATTAGGTTATTACTCGGTAGAAAGAAAAGTTGTAAGTGTTTCAAGACACACTTCTTATGGTTAGCCTACGGCCTAGAGGAAGCAGCGTGATAAAGGGGTATGAATGTCGTCCAAGGGCAAGTGGGAGTGTTGGAAATCAATGAATTGATTCCATTTATTATGCCATTACCCAATAATTATTATGTCAATTGATTTGCAGTTAGGTTAAATGGGGTGCTCCGAGGAACTTAGTGTTCAACTTGGTAATTGTATATTACTAGTGTGGGTTTTCATGATAATTTAAGGGATTATGGCGATTGCTAGATCTTACTCATTAATCGTTTATAATAATAATGGTGGTCAATTATTATTATTATACAACTTACTAATGTCGAACTCAGAAGGTCACACACATCTGGTGGCGGTGAGTTATATTTCATGTATGAAATTAAAGAAGCTGTATAATTGAGGAAATGTATTTCTCAATTACAAGGGGTTCTACATTTTATGTAGAATATCGATTGAACAAATAGAATCAATTGAAATAGTTATTTGGTGGTTCGGGCAATTTAATATTTATCCAATAGCTTGAAGATTTATGATATTGACTCGTTACTATTTAATTAAGCTAATTAAATAGTTCAACTCATTAGCAACTTCGTTGGTGTCTTAACGAACTAATAGAGTTAACGAGTCAAAGCTAATACTTAACGTTACGCTTATCGACTTGTTTTTAACCTAGCCTATATAAGCAAACTTTAGGGTTTTCATGATATATATTTTTAGAAAATCTTTTCATGAAAATGATAGTAGCCGCCCCCACTTTGTGAAAATCCTCCCAAAGAGTTTTGGGGTTTGGTTTTGTTCGGCCTTGTTTACTAGCATAAATCGGTTCTTGATTCAACCTCTCACAGTGTGTGGACCAGCTAGAGATATCATACGATTGATATTCTGACAAGGAGGCTGAAGGAAGTCAAATTCACGTTGTGAATTTGAAGCTTAATGGAATTTTAGTAGAATTTACTCATTGCCTTTGTAAATTACTCTGTTAATATATTGTAATTTTATGTGTATTTTTTTTGAATAATGTAGTATACTTCAAGATCCACGGAATTATGGATTTGTATTTATACTCATATATCCATAGTATTTTCCATCGAGTCCTCCTCATCTATTCCATTAACCCTCGTGAAAAGATTCCTGCCGTTTATAAGGCCGCTCTTTAAATCCGGGGGGGTGGAGTCGGGAAATTTCTTGCCTAAATGAGATGTGGCTCATGCTCGGCTTTGATGCCTGTTACTGCTCATTTCCCTCTCGTACTTTGGGAATTGTGGGTATAGGTTTGTTGAAATCAATAGTTATTGGTTTCATTTATTAAGCCCATTGCGACGATTATTGTAATAATTCATTTATTAGTTTAGTGAATGTGATTACATAAACTGAACATTCACTCATAGTAATTGTAATTACTAGTCGGGTTCTCACGATAATACCGGGGATTATGCCAGATTGCTAGATCCCATGCATAATCGTTATAATAATAATAATGGTCAATTATTATTATTATCTGACGCTATTGTAGGCTGAAGGTAAATACGCATCTGATGGCGTTGAATTATATTTCATGTATGAAATTAAGCGCATTTGCTAAATTGAGAGTTGATTGTAATCAACAAATATTCTTAATTGTAAATTTTACATTGATAATGTAAATATAAATTGAATAAACCCAAATTAATGAATTAGTCAATTAAATTAATTCTATAGTTAGTTAGCTCGGTAATGCTTGTTAGTTACTAATAATAACTTATTAGTGTTAATTTACTTAACGATTTAATTAAAATTAAGCGAGTGGAAGCTTATTAAACTATTTGGTTGGGATTTTAGGTCAACCATATATAAGCTAAGCTTATTAGGTTTTCATATATGACAACGTGAAAAGACGCCTCGTCTCCTCCTAGTGGCGAAATATTCCAAAGAGAAGAATTGATTCTTCTCTTGAATTTTCATCAATCCCATTAGTGCTAAGCGAACCCAAATGTAGGATTCAACATCTCCACGGTGTGTAACCGACTAGAGCACACTACATTTGGAGTGCTTTCAGATTAAAATTCAAGGAGAACTCATGAAAGATTGTCGATAGGCTTCCGTTGGAATCGTAAGTTTTTCAATGTTATTTAGTTCTATAGTTTAAACACTAACTAGATCCTATACAAAATATGTTTTAGTTAAAGTCTTAAATCAAGTTACACATATTTTTCCAGCGGTTTCCTCCCGGACGGACGCTACTTCCACGGGATTCTCCTACCGCCGGTTGGGGGAGTTAACAAGGAAAGCTAAATCACGGCGGAGATGATGGTTCCGTCGTCATAGATTATCGGCCATCTCCGATTGGATGTGGTTCAAGGATGTAGGGTGAGCATGCGTCTGCCGAGGCTGACTATAGGGGATGCGTCCATGTTGGGCCGGCCGTTGTCTTGTAGGTTGTTAGGCGTTACTCCCGTTTGTTTCCACGATAATAGTTGAAAATATGTGGATGAGCTTTCTTAATCACCGAGTCTCCAAGCTATGGTTGTCAATGATGATCTAGTCGGGTTTAGATCTTTGAGTCGGATCACAAATCTTCAAGTTGAGCTTTGACACGGCTTATTTCCAAATCGAGCTCACGGAAACAAGGCAGTTTTCGGCGGAAAAACTCCGACGATCAAATCGATTCACGGATCGAAAGAGTTTAGTTGCATAGTAAATTGCCCAGGTATCAAAGTGAACTTACTTGATTTGGCCTCAAAGGGTTACCTTTTATAGCTACTCGAGGATTCTTGTGGTGAGCCTTGATGGCTCGTTCGTCACCGATTAATGATTGTCTGCATTTCGTTAAGGGTTGTGTATTGATGGCCTTAATGGCCTCACGCCAATGGGCGAATCGGACCGTTAGTACTAGCAGTGCTTTAACTTATACAAGCTAGGCATCTTCTTCTTTTGCAAGCTGGACGACAACCTGCTTGGGGTGGGCTTTCGCTCGAGGCCATCCACGGTCCGGGTCCATTTATTAGTTAACTTCATCATGATCCTTCTTCGATGGGCCCAATAGAGTTAGACCCATCTGCAGGATGGATCCATTTAATTATGGGATTATCAACTATCTATGATTACATATTTTCTTTTTATGATTGGCCTATTTAAATTTTACCTATTTTATTCACGGATAATTGAAAAAATTAAAACATAACTTCATTATGTGAAATAAAACAAGTTAAGGCGAAATACATAAACTTGTGGTATTATAGTGTTAATAAATGCTAATGTATTTTGCCGTAAGTCATTGAAAATGGTCGTATGCTAATAAAGATGAAGCATTGAATATCCACCCGATCATTAAGACTTGACTTAATCATGTTGACATGTTACATATGAACCTAGGTTCAAGTTAACAACGTCATGTGATATGATTGAAAGATAAATTAAATTTTGATCTGTCAAGGTGATGATATGAAAAGTAATATTATGTTATATTGTCTCTTGTACCATACCAGTATTAAATATTGATTGAATCTCTTATAACTAAAATGAGATGGCTATAGGATGATCTTAAATGTTGTGTATCCATATTTCAAGACCTGTCAATGGTATTCAGTTTCGCAACAAGATTAGACTTGATGAATTGTGATGAAACATAAGCTTGTGGTTTGTATAGCAGTTATGATATTGTATATAGTTTGCACACCACTTGTAAAGTTGAGTGCATAAAGTGCTATAATTTGAAGTTAATGATTAAGTTCATCATTTGAAACATTAGGCACCGAAAGAAGGATATTTAATAACACTTGAGGAATAGAAAGAGAGGTTTGATAAGATGCCGTATCTCAATGATTTGCTATAAAAATTATAATGTCATTATAGCTAAGCGCGATGTCCTAGACACTATTTTGACTCACATGATTTTTATCATGATTCTGAGTCAAGTGTAGTAGTAATAGGATCTGAGAACTAAGAGAAAAGATAATTTGACTCTTATGTAATGATAGGTGACTCATTAGAGTATACAATTCATCACCCGTGAATAATTGCGAAGCAAACTATTTTCTTTGAACCTATATTTATTTGAAAGACATGATATTTTGAATAACAAACATTTGAGTAATACTTGTGGCAAATGACTTTAACAAGAATTGAGTTCAATCTTGCAAGATAAAAGCAAGGTCAACTCTTGTAGACTTGAGTGGGGTTCCTTAATCTTGATTTAGTTTGTATATTCGGTTACAAGTCAATCAAGGATATAGAATCATTGAATGATACGCCGAATTGATAAGAGTATGGGGAGACCATACTAAATACTTTCAAGTTAAAGATTAAAGTATCATCAATATGAGTAAATATATTGTCTAAGGAATGAGACATCATTCCTAATCTTGATAAGATCATTGAGTAAAGAATTGTGTTTAATGATTAAAACATATTGGATAAAAATCTTTCAATTTGGTACACCAAAATAATTTTCATTCTACCTTAGATGTGTCACTAGTTGAGTGATACAAGTAAGAATTGTGTTCAATGTAGTTGAAACACAATGAATGGAATAAATTCACATATCAAAAGTTGTTACACTTACCTTTAAATTTAATTTATTCATACTCATTGTAGAACAACTCAAAATTATATTGTGATAAAAAAAACTTTGAGAAGCGTCTCATATGGACAAGGTAATATTATGTCCTTTAGTAGACATAATTTAATCTGAAGTCTAATGTTGAGATTATGTCATCATGTACGCTTGATAGTAGTATTTATTTCCCATCACCATAAATTACAATTTTATTGTATGTATAGTATCTTCATTGCCTGGAAGTATAAAGAGTGGAAGTAAATATTTGACTTGAATGTATTCATGTGTGGCTCCTTAGGAAACACTAATCGGTGTTAGAACATTGATTTGCTCTCGGGGAATGTTATTGATAATTCTGATCATTCTTGCGGTAATGCAAAGACATGATGTATGAATAAACCATACTCGATAGATGACTTGAGGTCATATGGTAAATAGAATTGGAATACGAGGCGAGTATATGACTCACTCTATTTACCTTCTAGATGATGATTCATCAGAAGTAAGAAAAGTGTTTCCATTAAATGAACATATAGTCATAAATGAATCAAACATTTGGTTTCGACCATGTTGAATGTATTCATTGGTTAACTATGCACGTAATCTATTTTAAAACTTTCCTTATTGATTATCCGTGTTATATCATGTGTGTTTAAATGAGTGATCCAAAGAATGTTCGCAAGTAATGATCAGCGATGTGGATGCCAGGCATTGTTATTGGGAGATTCGCATCTCAAGCGAGAATAATAAGAAAATGATATACTATCGGTATCCAAGTTGCAAACTTGAGATATAATTATAATGGAGTTGGAATCTTCATCTTCATATTTTGATTGAAAATAAAAGGTGAAGAGGAACCTTGAGTTCCTTAAAAGTTAGCGGAAGCATAACTACACATAATATTTTATACATTGGTAAGGAATACTATTCTGACCTTGAAAGTATAATAGTAATTGATTCTTGTACATCATAAAGTCCAATTACATATATATAACATATGCTATATTAGTCACGAGAAATATAAGCTTAGATGAAAATTTGCTTGTTAAGCTATAATGCGTCATGAAGCTTAAGGTGAATAAAATCTATGATAAATTAAATTATATGATGAAACCGATTCTCTTGTGTAGAGAACTATTTCTACAATTAGAGGTCCGTTCCATAGTAAGGACCATTGAGGGTGATTGGAATCTATTACATGGTAATATGATTCACCATATTCCATACTAGGATCATGTGGTGTACATCACTTGTAGCCATGACATAGCACAATTCTCATAATAGGAATTGTGGGGTTTTACTAAAAGTATCACATTTGATTCGAATCACGCTTTGTGGTAACTTTAAAGAGAATAGTTATTGGATCGGTTGTTGGTCTTTACTTGGAACTGAATGTGAGAATAGTGTCATGGATAGTTGTCCCATGTGGAACACTATTAGCCAAGTAATTCATGAATGGTGAATACAATAGAGATAAACTAAAAGTTTGAACTTCGATATTACAACATTACGGAGTCCAATTTGTATTGTTAGTAATGTTATTAAAGAATATGCATTTTATAAGAAAGATGTGTTTTAACACATTTTAATTGTGTTATAAACACACTTAATGATATCGAAATGGTACCTACCATAAAATTGAAATAGTCTTTATATATGCCAAAAGCAATTTTGTCTTTGTCACTTAACTAGTGGGGTTAGGCAAGCTGAGTGTAAGTGGGTATTTGAGATGGCCCAGACCCGGAAGGCAATATCCTACGGTTTAAAAGGCAAAGCTCACGACCATGAGCTTAAAACCCATTTTTGCCTATAACTATATATGAGCGCATCGGGGATAATTTTAGCCGCCGGCCCCGATTCCATGGTTGAAAGACGGCGGATGGATGTAAAGACTACTTGTAAGTTTCTTTAAGTTAGGGCGTGATTGTAATAATTACCTTCGGTTGCATGTCCCAAAGTACCTAAGATATTCATGCGGCAAGGATCACGTGTGAACTTGAGCAAGCGTCCCGGAATTGATATATTCTTCTCTAATTAAATCAAAGTTTAATTTCACGAGATGAAGAAAACGATGCAAGGTTACGTGAGAGATAGTTAAACCCCACTTTTTAAAATAAGTTAAGAAATTGCTTGAACAATGTAGTTCTTGTTTTACAATCTAATTGTTAAACTCCAATATATGAATGCATAATTCATTCATATAATTATTTATTATTTAACAATGGTTAATAATAAATTCAAGAAAATCTGCGGTTTCTAGAGGGCAACTGTGAGAGAGCAATGACAAGAACCTCTTGAGTCTAGAAGCATTAAGATAGCCAATTTTCCACAGTGGAATCTTTGATGGTTTGGGGCAACTAGCATTTGATGACCATCATAATCATTGAGTTATTGATGAATTTTCTTAGATCATGAGATCTTATAGTCTAACGATCATTGAGGAGTTGGTTTGACGCTAAATCATAGAAGATGTATATCGCCCTTTTATAAATTTTATTTAGAGGCATTTGGCGGAAGTTTGGCGATTCTTAGACACGCATATGTAACTATCTATGTTATGTGAGTTGTGTGCTTTGACTATGTAAAGCGTATGTGTTAAGAGGAGATCATAGCGGCATATGTTAGGTATTACATTAAGTATAGCGATGAATGTTGATATTATAAGTTTGTCCATCCTTGATATACAAGGTAGATCTCAGGCCTCTCGGAGAATCATGGCTGATTATGCGCACCCGATGTTGTCGGTTTATCAGTATGGTTTCATAGTTCGAGTAAAGAAAGTCGTGGGTGTTTCGCGGTAAACACTTGCCCATGGTTGGCACTTGTATTTAGAGATAACGAGACAGAATGTAAATTAATCGTTCAACGACAAGTGGGAGTATTGAAAATCCAATAGTTATTGGTTCATTTATTATTCTCATTGCGACAATTGTTATAACAATTCATCTATTAGTTTAGTAGATATGATTACATAGCATAGCGTTCAACTATAGTAATTGTAATTCTTGAAGTGGGTTCGTGATAATGTCAAGGTTATGTGGTGCTAGATACCATTGCATAGCTTGTTATAATAATATATTAATGGTCTATTATATTAATATACAAGCTGCTATTATACGAGCCTAGAAGGTCCACACACATACAGTGGCGTTGGTACATATTTCATGTATGAAATAAAATAGTACTTGCGAATTGAGAGTTGATTGTAATCACGAATATTATTCTCAATCGAGGAATTTACTTTGATATTATAAAATATATATTGGATGAGTTGAGAATTAATAATCTAGCTAGTTTAATTAACTCAGGTTAATTGAGATTGTTAGTAACTTCGGTAGTTACTCACTTGACTTGTTAGTATTGAATTAGCTTGTTAAGTTAATTAGAACAACTCATTAATGACTTGAAAATAATTAAATGCTCTTAATAATTTAATTATTAATCAAGTCGATTCATTAACCTTGGGTTGAGCTATCGGGTTAATTGAAGAGCCTATATAAACATGGGATTTATTAGGTTTTATTCATAGCAATAGTAAAAACTTATTAGCCGCCCAGAAGAGAAAATTTCCCTTCTCCCTGCTCTGCTTGAGAGGCGAAAAAATATCAAGTGCGTACTTGATGGTTTGCTGATTATTCCGATAGATTGTCTATGTGTTCTAGCGAGGCCGCTGTCACTGGATCAACCTATACGGTGTGCGATAACTAGGGCGTTTCCATTTTGTGATCTTAGTAGATTGAAGAGATTCAAAGGAGGCTTCGTGAAAGATTGTTGGTGATTATTATTTGCATTGCTGGCTGTAAGTGTTCTTTCTTTAATATATTGTAATATATTATTTAGTTTTGAGATTTATATAATTTAAAGCGTTTCTTTTTATATGTTTATTTGATTTTCATCAAGTTATTCATATAAAATTCCTTACGATGATATGAGCATGCTTTATGTTTATATATTTCGAGTAGATTATAGTAAACATGCATTGTTTAATTGTTCATGAACAATCGGATTAAATATTTAATGTATTAAATATAATAAATTGACTCCTATAATAATTTTTGATATATGTTAATATTTTTTTTATGTTAAAGTCATTGTTCATGTGTTCATGATAATGTTTTAACATTAGTATAATTTGTTTCATGATTAAAAGGGATTTTTGATTTGTTTTACTGAATATTGAAATAAGTTTTATGTTAAAAAGGCTTAAACATTAAATTTTTGAAAACCCTAATTTATTCTGGACGTTCTTGATATTAGAAGAACCAAGAAATTTTTCATGAATTTTAGAATTGTTTAAGTGTACGAAAATAATTTTTCAATTTTAATGAATTAATTAATTGGAAATTGCATAAATACTTTTTGGTAAAATATTTTAACTTGATTCCAGTTGTATTAATTCACTTAAATATTTTGAAGTTATTGTATAATTATTTAAAGAGTTCTATTTATATATTTATTTGATTTTTCATCAAATTATTCATATAAAATTCCTTCAAATGGTTCTCTTCGTATTCTTTTTCTTCTTGTCTGCAAGTTGATGCTTTGGATACCATGTAGTTTTCAAGCATCCATGTTCTCTGCTATGCTCCCCATACTTTTATGGGTTATAATATTTGCTATTTGGGGCTTTTGATAGCTGCAAGTATAGGCGATCGACTTACTTAATTAATAATTTTGTCCCACTTAACGGCACTAAGCACATGTAATTTTAGTTATCAGTTCTTAAAATTGTCTTTTATAGCACAAAGTACACAATATATCATGTACATCAAGTTTTCCCTAAAACTGACGGCTACGTTTATCAGGTTCAAATGGTCGAGGAACCTATCTTTTCTTTTGTTCTTGAAACTCTCGGACAACTTGTAATCGAAGAAGGAAAGTTCCTTCTTGGTGTGGAAGATCAAGTTAGCGAACTTGAAGAACAACTTAAGGTTATGAGTTGGTTCTTGAGGGACGGGGTAGCAAAGAGAATGACATTGAGATCTGGATGTATAGTAGGCTAATATTATGAGGTTGTTTCCATATGTGGTATGGGGGGGATCGATAAGATTACTTTGGCTAGGAAAGTGTCATCATCCTAGAGTGAGGAGTCACTTTGATAAATTTGTATGGATCAACATATTTGTAACGGTGCGAAGAGAAAGATGTGTTGTATAGAATTTTAGTCACACTTTTGCGGACGAGGTTGATGTGTTTCTTAGTTTATGTGAAGATAATGTATATTGTAAGTGGCCCAGCAATTATAAGACATTTATTCATAAAGACTATTCACTTAATATGATTTTTAACAACTATTACATTAAAAAAGCATACCCTTAAATTAATGATTTAAGGTAATATTAATTAAATTATTTTTTTCATAAATGAATATGTACTAGTTCATATTTACCATACTCATCTTTCAATATAATTGAATAATTTTTTACCTCAATATTTATTTCAACTACTCTTGAATATATATATATATATATATATATATAATTACCATACTCATCTTTCAATGTAATTGAATAATTTTTTCCTCAATATTTATTTCAACTACTCTTGATACATCATATATATATATATATATATATATATATATATATATATATATATTTACCATACTCATCTTTCCAATGTAATTGAATAATTTTCACTCAATATTTATTTCAACTACTCTTGATACATCATATATATATATATATATATATATATATGAAATTCTGATTCCTTCAAGTATAATAATCTAATTCATATATAAAATATGATACATAACTCATAAAGTTAACATAAAAAATCATATCTCGAGAATTTGAGCAAAAGTTAGTTTAAGTTTATAAAATTATTTCATCGATAACATAAAATTATCCTTTGTGTATTCTTCAATGAATTTACGACAATTATTATACTTTAGTTTTGATATAAATTTTGTTTTATAACAATTTCATGAAATCAACATTGTGAATGTATGTCTCCATTATAAAAATAATTTTAATTAATTAATAAATATGTTCTAAGATTAAATTATATTTGAACTTCCATGTTAACAAAATCACATTTTCTAATATTCTCTTATTTCTAAGGATCAAATTATTTTTACAACATATAATTTTTCAATTCTGATACATATTTTTGATTAGACATAAAATTAACAAATGAGATAAAGCTATATTTGCTCCAAATATATAGAAAACAAAAGTATTGTAAGTAGCATATTAGATTTATATTTTGTCTATTATATCTTCTAAGAGTGAGAGAAAATTATTTCTTATATTTTATCTAACCTTGACTGCGTGATTCTGATACGAAACTTTATTCGAGCCTTACAATCAAATGACAATTTTTCACGTTTTCCTTAAACAGGTTGGAAAGCCAACGATCGAGCACTTATTGAAACCGAAGCTCGTTAAAATCGTTGAGTTGTTTCTTTCCCTTGTCTTTCATTTCATTTACTTTATTTTGTTATTTATATTGTCTGTCTTTTTATTTATCCTGCATTATTCAATATAAATAATTGTTTTAATTTATTATTGCTTAATTGTATGGGGTAGTATATAATCAGTTAGAATTTAAATTTGATAGAATTTGTAATTCAACCTTAAAATTTGAAAAATTCAAAAATATAGTATAATCCTTATTCACCCTCCCCCCCCTCCTATTAAGGATAGTAATTAGTCGAACAATAATTTTATCATCATTATTTAAAAAAGAAGTAGTGTGAAACCGTCATACTAACGGCCCACCGAGATTCCTGCCCTAGGATAGTATGAAGGAGTTAATCGCGGGGTGTACCTTAATTGATCAGAGGACTAGATCTTTTATTTTAACAACTTCAATACAAGGTTCGCTTCTTATGAGAGTCCTACCCACACTGCATAAAGAGGCGAAAGTGTTGTTATTTAACACTCTAGTTCTTTACCAGTTGAGCTATGTCCTGGGGGCATCATGGTTATTGATGTTATTGAGTCGAGTTCGAGCGGATATCGGATAACTTGATCAGATAGTCACTTCATAATTAGGTAATTAAATGATTGTTTTGGATATCAAATAATTTTTTTAGACGAGTTCGACATATCGAGCGGGTATCGCATCGGGTTTGTTGGCGGAGTATCGAGCAGGTATTGGGTTACCGAGTCAATTTAAACATAAAATTGTGTACAAAGTTGTAAACAAGTTGGATTTAAAAGGGTATCGGGTGTATGTAATTTATTGAGCCGAGTAACTACCAGATTGTTTTGGGTATCAAGTACTTTCTACCAAAATCTGACTCGATGATCAATCAAACAGAACTGGAGTCGGGCTATTCGGGTTTGAGTACGGAACGGGTACTGCGTTACCCGGTTTATTGACAGTCCTAATTGTGATACTTTCTATTTTGTATAATATCATCATGAATATTATGAAGTATTTTAGATATAGTTGAGTATCAACAATCTAACATGATAAATTTGGATTCAAATTAAAATTATCTGTGTGATTTAAATCTTAAAGTTTGTTATCTTTTATTATTGAAAAAAACTAGAAATTATTTTTCAAATGAAGAAAATATATTTTATTGTAATTTCTATTTAAATTCTTTTATGAATATGTACAATATAATTATCTTTATTTGAATAATATAATATAAAATATCACATAAATTACAATAATGATTTAAAAAACCATTTTAGGGAGACAAAAAACAAATGTTGGTGAAGTATGTCAAGTTTGATCCTATTTGTTATAAAAGTTTTTGTTATGATGATGAAAGCAATTGTAATAGTCTGTTCCAATTTGCTAGTTTTGTTGGAAGCGATGTACAATTAACTTAATTTCATCAATAAATGTCATTATCATAAAAAAAATTTGCAGCTCACCATCCACCAATATGTTTGTCAGATCATGATGATGGATATAATTGACATTTCTCTCGCCTTGTCCAGTTTAACACCATCAAATAATATTGAATTTTTGCTTATGATCGATAAGTTATTTTAAATTCGAGATTCTTTTCTCGCTCTTATATCATTATCTTCCTTTCCACAAAATATTTTTTTTTTTTTTAATTTCAAAAAATTCATAATATTTTAATACAATTAATAAAAAGGGTGTAAAAAACTCAAATTTTTTTGGTGTCCAAATGATACAAACCTAGTCTCTATTTATAGATCTCGAAAAATAAAAAATAGTAGTATATTTTTTTTTATTTTGCTTAGTTATTATACAAAAATCAATTTAAAAAGAAGAGGAAAAAAATAAAGACAACGCGATAGCAATTGCTTAAAGTGGCGAAGCTACTTAGTTGGTGAATAAATGAGAACTTTATTTTATTCAGATTTGGGGCCCACATTTTAGTGTCAAATAAATTGCTCCCCGGATCCATTTTACTCGGTTTGCATGGCGTTAAATTTGACACCCAGTGTCTCTGCTTTGTGTGAAATGATCACTTTTTGACGTTGTTTAAACCTGCTTGTGGTGGTCTAATAGGCTATTAGTATTTTAAATTTTATACCACTGATTTCCTCGATTTTGAAAAACAATAAAACAATATACATGTGAGTAGAAACCAAGATTGAGCATGAGTAGTTGTTGAATGATAGACCAAGTCGAGCAAGTAGTCAATTAGAGTGTTATAGGTAGCTGACACACCATGTTCAATTAATTCCACAATCTCATGTCAAAAGTTGTCTATAGGCAATTCCATGTTAAATGAGGATCATGTCAAGTGATATTAAATGTTGAAAATGTCACTCATATTTTTTTTTAAATGATTTCGGGCCAAATGTTATCAGAAATTAATTTTTACTTTTTACCAATATTTTTATTCTTCAAAATACATAAATATTTTGAAGTTTGTATAATTTGGATATAAAAACAAAAATCGAGATAGAGTTATGTGGATGAAATAGAATATGAAAAGCTTTAAGAATGTCTAGCAGTTTGTGTTGGAAAATATTGAGGTGTTAAATTATGAGAAAAATAAAATAATCAAATATGATAAAAAATAAAGTGTTAAATAATACCTATATGGTCTAAAGTGCATTTTAGAATAAGACAGTGGGATAGAGTATTTCAAGGGATCATGGATGTCAATATGTTCAAAATATATCAAGAAATTGCAAAACATTCATTTTTATATAGTTGTTTTAAGTTCTAGTTAAAGATTAAAACAATTTAGTTATCAATATATAAGAAATAATTCCTCCATCTCAACTTGTATGATCATTTTTTCTAAAATGAAAATTCTAAAATTGGTTACACTTTCGTTCAAATTTGTGGATAAAAAATAAAGAAATATGAGATGAATTTAAATTCTCCTTAAACTTTGTGCAAAATAGATAAGTAAAATGGAATGAAGGGAATAACTGGAATTACTATGTAACTTGAGAGTGACAATAAGCGAAATGAATTATGCATTTCAACAAATGAATTATTTGAAGGATACATATTTTAGTGTCTTTTAGCCTAATTCTACCCATGATAATTCATTCAGTCTCGCTTGAATCTGAGATCTTTCTCTTCCACTCAACACAATCATCAAACGCTTTCGTCGTGCATGAACGAATCGTGAATGTATGGACTTACATTCCTATATCGTCAAGGTGAAGATGATGATCAAATATAAAATTATATGAATTCTAGTTTAGTGACATTTATCCCAAACCTCCGTAAAGAGGTTTTGGAAGTCTTCTGTAATAGTTTGTAATTGTTATTTAGCGTATATTAGTTGTGTAACGACCATATAAATTCGGCCATACGAGATTAAAACAACATGCCGAACTTATCGAGTTCACCATCTGACACAGATAAAAGAATGAGCGAAAAATCTGACGTAGTATCAAGGATAGTGTCTAAGACAATGATTATTACTGACATGATTCGTGATCATACATCATATGCAAGCATTTTTCTTGTCACGTGTAAAGCAGAGTCTGTGGCGGCTTTGAGGATATCACCCAATACCCAAATCTCGAATAATGATTTACTCGACTCTTCGCCACAATTGATCTTGCGTCTGGAAACTTCCTTGAACGATAAACAACCTTTAAGAAGTCCCCGAAATAGAAGAGTGAGCATGAAAGGCTGGCTTGAATCTCATATAACAAATCATATTCTGACCACACATATATAAACATGTAATATCGCATAGTCATGGTAATTACTTTTCATTATATTTTTCTGTAATTATTATTATCGCTAGTCAGCCTCCTTTATGATGTTCATAGTTTAATATCTTGACTTGATTAATATAATCGACTTACAAAATATTTCAATAATAATAGATAACACTATAATATCGAATAGCTCAATCATCACACCAAAAGCAAATAACTCTATTCCCGATAGCGAGGATCAACAATATACAGCTCCTCTGCACCACACTAAGTAGATGGGAATCGCACCTGACCAATGTGATCATGCTTGTCCTTTGGCGTTAAATTATGCGTCTGTAGCGTCTCACAACATCTATATACGCCATGATGCCAGGCCGAGGCTACTCCTCATTATGCATATCACAGAACCTCGATTAGAAATGCCCCGCCGATGTATATATATCATTCGCCTGAAATCAACCTAGATAGAGTTCACATAATCATATGACGTTGATTCAGTTGAATACGGTTATTGGGTTGTTGATTCTAACAAATACCACCGGACCGCAGCAGTTTGTTGATTTGCGAATACCGGTGATCTATGGGACCGTTGATTCGAGAGAATCTAGGACAAATCGCGTCGTAAGTCATGGCCTTAAAATCATATCAGCTTCCATAATATGGCCATATCGCCAACATCGCGCTAATACATAACCATTTCGATATCACTAAATATCATGATACCTCGATAATTTTTTCTAATAAATATATACCATCATTTATTATCTTCGTGTCACAATTCTTTTTCACATGGCTGCTATCAATCATGACTTTAAAAGTATAATAAATGAAAATTGGCCTTAGTCTTGTCAATATGCTATTATTTCAAGCTACTACCTCGTGCTTAATTGATCAAGTTGCCGCCATACACCCTGCTCCAAGAAACATATCGATATCTCGTTTCTACAGCCATAAGATTATACGTGCGCATATGGACAATATCTAATTTATATAACTCATCTTATGATAATGTTAATATCATATTATTAATAAATATAAATGCATCTCATGACTCGACATCATATCAACTTTTATAATTTACCAGACCTATCATAAGTATTGTCTTGGCCAACCTCATAAATCTCGACATCTTATATTCACGTCAATATCACAATAATTCGTTTTTAGTAATTTTGTTTCATCCTTTAATATTATCATCGAATGATTTATTCCTTGTTATTACATTTCATAAACACATATAATTTCATTTTGGCTTAATTATTTTATAACATTAATAACTTTACCCATATAGTGTATCATAATATCTCATATATTATTCAATATGAATTTCCTAAATACAACCAATTAGTTCGGTCAGCCCGTTCTCGTACTTATAGTACTATTCTATTACACTAATATAATCAAGGATACATTTAACTAAATCTAAAATCTCGATAATTAACTTTCTATATATATATATATATCACATTAATTATTGTATCAGCATCTTCATGTCTTTTTTAATAGTTATTAAGCCTGTGACCTAAAATGTACAATACATATTCATAATATATGAATTATAAACATGTGATATAAGTAATCACGCTTTAGTTAATACGAAATATAAACAACTTCTCCTTTGATCCACTATTCGATGCTCATGGCTTTTCTTGAAAGCTTGAAACTGACTTTAGGTTTATGATTTAAGAGAATAATACAAAATAAAAATTTTGTAGAGAGGGAAGATTTACGCGAAATGAAGGAGAAAGGATAGAAATTTCAGCCATATAAATGAGATTTCTTAACCTTGAAGTAAAGTAAAACAAGCACGAGGTAGCACTAAGCAAGTAGGAGGTGTCGGCCTGAGGTGTCGTGTGGATTTCTTAATAGGAGGAAATATTAGTAGTATTTAGGCATACACTTGTCTAGTTCAAGTTTTTTTGGTAGAGCAATACTCAATTTTTACTTAAATCATAAAAATTCGGGTTATTTCAAGTTGTTAGCATTGTTCTACCGTGTAAATAGTTGTAAAATAGTCTCAAGTTTTAATAATCTTTCTTTGTATTTGAAATAATATAATCGCTAAGTATAAAAAAAAAGATACAGAAGTGAAGGCAATGACTTAACAAATAAATCAAATAATAACTACAACTTCTTACCTCACCTCTTGTTCACTACTCCACAGTCACACCTTGATTCTTCAACTGGTATTGCTTAGATTTCTTGCTGTTCGTTTATTAGAATTAGTAGGGAGTATAAATTACTTATCGAAATGACACAATGGATGGATTCATTACGCAATATCATATCAAGATAGATATAACAAAAACAATACTCACCGAGTTTACTTTGAATGTGAAGTTCAATGTCATGGAAACATTCTTCAAGTTGCTGCATCCGAATGTATTTGGCCGACTCCTCTGCAGTATCGCTGCAGTATTGCAATTTAATATGTGTCAAGTCAGGGCAGTCCCCAACCTGTTCCGGGATCTCTTCCAACAAATGGCAATATTTCAAAACTAGATGCTTCAGGCTTGGAAAGCAATCATCACATTCCCATTCCCAACGCTGAACATCAGTATTCTCAATCAATAAGTATTCAAGACGTTGAAAGCCCCCTCTTTGTGTCTCCCATTCAGGTCCTTCAAATGCATAATTTCTCAGCTTCAGCACCTCAAGATTGGGTAATTCGCCAAGAATCTTCATTCTTTCCCATGGCAAATGGCTCCGACTTAGAGTCAGTTTACTGAGAGTCTCTGGAAAAGCATTTACACATGGAATAGGCAACTGCCTTATACTACTATTCCTCATTTGCAAGCAATACACTTTCAAAATTTGAAGCTTACTTAGGCGAATCAGATTCTCGAAGAATATGTTCCATAAACAATCGCCTTGAAAATCTTCCAATGTTTCACATACCACAAGTTTTATTAAATTGGGTATGCAATCAAACGTTTTCGGAGTAGAACAACTTGCTAGTGTGACCTTTGATAGGGTCTGAAGATATATCAATTTCACTTCTGTGAACTCAGCAGGAGTTGGCAAATAATGAGCCTCTTGGAGCTGCAAATGCCTCAAGTTCATAGACTGCCAGAAATCATGGGGTAATGCTGGCGCTGGAGTTGTATCGCTCCTGATCCTGGAGTCATTGATGATCAAGGTCTGTAGTTTCGGAAGTCTGAACACTACAGCGGGAAGCTCAAACGAGGCTGTGAATGCAAGGTACTTGAGGAGAAGAAGTTTGGAAACTTGATCCACAGGGAAGCTATCAAATCGCAAGGGGATCATATCTAGTATAAATAGTAACTTGAAGTCCAAATTGTAAAGAAATATATCAGGAACTTCAAGGGAACATGCAGTAAAGAATGCAGCACCAGCTTGAGATTTAGGAGTGATGTCCTCGAATGTTTGGCAATGAAAACTAAACCGACATGGCCTATCATTCTTTCCAGCTGAAGGAAGTTCCCCAAGACCTTCGTCTTCTTCTTCTTCTTCTTCTTCTTCTTCTTCTTCTTCTTCTTCTTTGGAATCTTTTATTACTTCCAAAAAATTCTCCATTCGGGCTTGATTGATGCAGAATTCTAGCAACAGATCGTGGAGGCAACAGGTTTTAACTTTACTGTTGGACCTCTTCCTAGCAGTTAAAACAAGACTCCTGTCGATAAGATCCTTCAAATACTCCTCTGCAGTTTGTTCCAAGCTCTTCAAATCATTTGGAATAATGAATCCTTCAGCAATCCATAACCTTGCTAATGACTGACACTCAATCTCTAAACCACCACCTTGGAAAGCTCCCATATAAAGGAAGCATGATTTCAGGTGGCAAGGCAAGTGGTTATAAGATAATGCAAATAACTCTTTGCAATGATTTGCACTGCTCATTACAGTTGAAGTAATGGACTCTGCAACAGCCTTCCAGCTTTCAAATGTTTTGGTGATTGTCATGAGAACCCCAGCAATCACAACAATAACTAAAGGGAGTCCTTGGCATTTTTTAGCAATTTGTTTTCCAATATCCTCCAAATCAGGGGGACTAATATCTTGTCCAAACACCTTTTTTTGCATCAGATCCCAACTAGTTTGTTCATCCAATAGGTTCATATTATGAATCTTTTCGCACTTCAGACATTCTATCACATTGCTCTGTCGACTGGTAAACAATATCCTGCTTCCACTGTTATCATCTGGAAAGATCCTCCTAATTCCATTCCAATCTGCAACGCTCCACAAATCATCCACAACCATCAAATACCGCTGATGTTTTAAGCTTCTCCATAGATCTTCCTCTAAATCAGATTCAGTTTTCCCACAAATGTTATCATGTCTGTGCTTGTTGATGCACTGCAAAAGTTCGACCAACAAATCTCTTCTGCAGTGAGATAGAGAGATTTGTATCCATGCCTGACGATCAAAATGCTGGATAACTACAGGGTGTTCATAGAGAATTTTTGCAATAGTTGTCTTGCCTATTCCTGCCATCCCAACAATACCCATCCTTTTCAATTTCTTAGATGATTCAGTGAGGTCTATCAGAAGTTGCTTCAAAGATTCCTCGAGTTCCACAGATAAAAAGTACTCATTGCATTTAATGATCTCTTGTTGCTTGGTTTCCAATTCAAGATTCTCATCACTGTGACCTATACTTGTTGACACTGTATGGATATAATCAATTTCCTCTGATGCTTTCATCAATGCCGAAATGGTTCCTACAGTTTTATCTTTGAACGTGAGAAGAGCAGTAACTAACCTTTGTTGAACTTTTAGCCAGTTATCCCTACTGTGGTTGATACTGGAGAGATAGTTTGCAACCATGAAAACTACTGGTGTTGGTATACCTCGGCAGCATCTGAGAATTGCCAGAAAGATTGTCTCCAATTCCTGAGGACAACTTCTATTCCCAAAGATAAGGTGATGAAAATTTCCCTTGTCTACACTAAGCCATGACCCCTGTAACCTGAATACAGTACTTGGACCAATTCCATCCGGAACGTTTGTTGACATGAACAACACTATGCCTCCTTTTTCCGTATTATAAAATAAACTTTCGATCTCATCCCATGTTCTCAAACTTTGAATATTGTCGATGACTACGAGATACTCCTTATTTCTTAACACGGTGGATATCAAGTAACACAACCTCTCCTCCTCCTTGCGGAATCTCTCAACTCTCAACATATTCTCCTTGCAAAACTTAAGGAGTTCAACAAGTTCGAGCTGCAAGACCGGATCAAGCCAATTTGAAATAGAGAGGGCCAGGGCATGAAGGAGTTGATGGCCTGACTCAAGTGATAACCATAAACGGACTGGAAATTGACTCTGAATACGCGAATCATCATATATGACTCTCGCAATAGCTTCCTTCTTATGAAGACCCGCCTCCCCACCAATGCGAATAAATTCCAAGTAATATAACGGTTTAGCTAAAATGAAATCAACAACTTTGTTCTTCATTTCTTGTTTTGATGATGATGGAAAAAGTATCAGTGAACGATTAAAATTGCCAGGCACTCTATAGATATCATGATGAAGAAAAGTAGTAAACTCTAATACGTCCGTGTTGTATAATAATTTGGTTTCAAAACTCCGTAACAAATTCATGTTGTAAGACTTGATTCCATTAGCTATCTCTTTGACAAACTCAGCATTTATTTGTTGATTCTTCCATACACGAAACCAATATTCTGCTTCGGAAGCTATAGTCCTAATCTTCTCTTCTTCAATCTTTAATCTACCAATATGCAATATTTCATCCTTGAACTTGTTGCGCAAGTATGTGATAATGTTATTTGTGAAAATAATATCTTGTTCCAGATAAAAAACCTCGAGTCCGTCTATATCTGTCGACTGAGAAATGAGCCCAATGCATTCCAAAAGGAGAAATGAGCCCAATGCATTCCAAAAGAGAAGTTAGAGCAGGAACCCCCAACATAATTGTTGTGTCTTCTTTGCATAAAGAATCTTACAACTGTACCTTGTTTTCCTTCCTACAACCAATTTAATACAGACCAATAATGAGGAAAGACGAGAGAATTATTCTAAGACCATCTCCAACAGGTGGGGAATGGGGAAATAAAAAATCGTTTGTGTAGTAGATAGGAATTGATAGAAAATGAAAGGGAAATGGGAAGGGAAAATTTCACCATAGGGAAATTACTAGTGGGTCCCACCCACTTTTAATAAAAACAAAAAAAAAAAAAATTGCCCAATGGGAAGCTGCCACGCGTCCAAGGCTGGTTTGTTTTTTTTCTTTTTTTGTTAAATGATTTTTTTGGGGCAATAATAATGCAAATTTTTTTTTTTTACCATTAATTTTATTTTTTCAAGATCTATAAATTGTTCTAAGCCATCATTCAACACAATTTTTTTTGAGATTTTACATCATATTTTCATTTTATTTTTCTAATTGAAGTTTAATCTTCAATCTTCCTCATGGATACTAGAAAAAATTATAATTTTCCTCAAAACTACAACTTTCCTAATCATCCTCTGAATCCGAATATGCAATCTCAAAATGAAGAAAACCTTAAAATATGGCAAAAAATTTGGAGCCTACCTAATTAGGATCTAAATTTCAAATTTTCTAAATTATCGACATGTTTATTGTGTTTTTTCTGTATTTGCCATACTGTGTGCTCGGGTTTTTATTTGTTTAATAATATCAAGCTGTTATTTTTTCCTTTTTAAAATATTATATTGAGAATCACATTTTATCCAAATTAAAAAAAAATATTTTATCCAAATTTAATTAAAATAGATATTAAAATTAATTGTAACTATAAAATTAATTATAAATATTAGTGATGTGGATGAAAGAGAAAGTGAAAAAAAATTAATTGACTAACAGTCAAATATAATGCCATGAATGCCAGAGTGAATCCATGGTATAGAAAGCGAAAATCACCACCGATTTCGGTCTAATGCAGTCTAACATCATCTACTCAGCTCCCTAAAATTTTCTTTAAAATGTATTCATAATCATTACTTTTCTTATTTTACAGACTAATTTTTATGTATGTATTTTAACAATTTTTTTATTATTCATCCATTACATAAAAATCAAGATTTTCAATAATAAAAAAAAAGATAAATAATTTTAGGAGCTCAAATTATTTTAGAAAATCTAAAAATGTATTATTTTATTAATTTTTAATTTTTTCAACACCTATTATATCTTTTAAAGGAGCCACGCACATGTTCTACACCCAACTTCATATTGACGCAAGCATCTTCTGTGATATTAATAAGCTCAATTTCATCTATCTATAAAGAATCGATTTAATACTTTAATTCTCAAGTAAGCATTAAACTGATAAATGAACATTTGATAAAGCGCACTATCCATATAAGCATACACTTTTATAAATAAAAAAATGACATTAGTACATACGGCAACGACTTCTGCCGAACGTGTGGACCATGGTTTGAACCACTTTTGGACATGTTGAAACTTCCCAGAGTTTCACTACATATCACACCAGCTTAAAATTATTTTGAGCTAATCTTCCAAAGCTGAATTATTGTTCCAAATTTTCTATATCATTTCATTATCATTCCTTAGCAATTCAAGATATTTCTTTAAACCAATAATTTTTTATATATTTTTTTGTTTTATGTTCAACCCAATAATTTATTATTGTAATTAAACATGAAGATATTCTTGCAAGAAAAAAAACCCACAAACAATTTATGAGTCTTTCTATAAAGAAAGAATCCCAATTTAGTGTGCTTAACTAAAAATTCAAGTTTTTGCTCCAACCATTAATTGATTATTTAATCATCAAACATTAAAAGTTTGAATGTTTTGTGTCGAATCTGACAAACCAACAAGCAAGCAGAAAAAAACCCAACAAGCAAAAAAAAAAAAAAAACAAATTTAATGAACAATTTGAAGTAGAAAAAAGTGGAGCAAAAAATGAAAGATGAAAGCTAAAACAAGTAATTGAACTCAAACTAAATCTCTTATTACAAAGAAGTAATGGAAAATCACCAGTATGTAGTTGTCCTTATTAGGACAAGATCTGCAGATGTTGGATTTCTCAATTGGAAAAAGGGTGGGAACGTTTTTAACGTTTCCATCTTCATTTGAAAATAGTCTTTTGACAAAATTATATTCCCTTTGTTTTTTTTTCTATTTTTAATTATTTGCACATAAATTAAATAAAAATATCTCCTCAAAAATATATTAAAATATAAAATACTATTTGAAACTATATCATTTTATCATTACTGATTTGGAGCAATTTTATAAGAAAATAATAAAAATTATGTAAGTACAACTTACTATGCTAGAATAACAAAATATTTTGAAACAAAATTTTAGCCTAAACGACAAATAAAAAAGCAGAGGAAGTATTAGGCTTAATTTTCGAAAGTTCACGTGCAAAAAATGCATTCAAAAGCTTATTTAAAAGGCTTAATTACCTATTTAAAATGCTCCAATATTAAATTTCTAAATCTAAATTTTATTTAATATATTATTGTAAATGACTTCACTAAATATATATGCTACAAGCTAAACATAATAGTCCAATTATAATCTATCACTAACAAAATGATGATCAGCATTCCATTTAGTTTAACATATATCTTTAGTGAAACAAGTTAGTAATCCATACTATTCTAATGTCTTGGTTCTTAAAAAGAATTTGTTTCATTGTGGGGAGCCTCATCTGTTCCAAATAAATCACGAGTTCAAATATATGTGTAGACAAAGAGATTTATGATGTTTTTGCAGTTTGTATTAGCTACATATTTGCAATATGTACCTTAATTGTGTAATATTTTTCACTTTCGATGAGTATACTGTAATATTTATATTTTATATTTTTGAGAGCTAATTTACAGTAATATAATTATTTGGGACTAAAATATAACTTACCAAATTATCCGAAATCAAATTGACAATTAGCCATAAATATATAAATATCAGGCGACCACTTTAAGGGGGTTTTGAGCAAATATATGAGTTTGGTGCATAAGTAGAGGTTTAACTTTTATATGGATATTTAGGCAAAATATGTCAAAGATAGTAGGCTATGAAAAAAACCATAACTGGCCGAACGGAACAGGAAATCACTGAATATTCGGTTTTCTTGCACCCAGTTCGATTTTCGGTTAGTTTGTCGGAGAACCAAATCTAATCAACAATACCGTTCGGGGCTCTAAAAGTCGACTGCTTGGGAAAAACCAAAATGAATCGTTAGTATTAAATAAAAACTATTAATAATATAATATATATACTGAAATGAAATAATAGAGAATCTTAAACCTTCATTCGCTTCTAATTCCAACAGTAACATCTTCTTCCTCTCCCCCTCCCTCGAAGCTTCTCTCTATCTCTCTTAATATATCTCTTCCACTCAAATTTAATTCGATTTTTTGGGTTGAATAAATTAGAGTATAATTTGTTGGTTATTAAATTGTTGAAATTATTAAAACTGAAAATTTGTTAGAATTGGACCTAAATCGAAAATCGATAAAGAACTTTTGGTTCAATCGTTAGGAGAATCGGCGTGGTCGGTTCAGTTTTGGTTTTCGTCCAAAACGGACCCGACCCGTGCGCACATGACTAAAAATATAGTGAAAATTAGGAAGGAAGGAGTAGTATTTTTTTGCAAATGGAAATATCACTAATAATACTATAACTCAAAGTTCAAATAAAAGCAAAATGAGAATCTTCACAAGTGATATCACATCATCAGCATAGAATGCCATCATTTTTCCCAAATAAAAAATCCAAAAGGATAAAAAACCTTGGTCCAACAAATGATCACCATAGGGACTAAATGACAATAGCAAAAAGAAAAAGGGGAAAAAAAAACTTATGCACTATGAAGATTGGGCACATCTCTTTGTTCTCATGCCTCAATCTCAAATCTTGGGCACTTGATTGATCCCATAGCTATGTCAATCTCAATCAAATTCTCCTCTTCTATGCTCATCTCATTGATCTCTCTCAACAGATCCAATATACTTTGTTGCTTAAACATAGTTTTAGTTTCTGTACCAAAGAAACCAAACATTGGTTCATTAAACTGATGAAAACTACTCAACTTGCTGATGAATTCTTTGTCTTCTTCTTGTTTTCCGTTTTGGGTTTGAGTTGGACTAGCAACATAAATCCCACTTGGAATTTCTAGTTCAATAAGGCTTTCCTCATCATCTGATATGGATCCATCTGAAAAATCTGGAGAGCTAGTTTGCTCTAATAATGGTGATCTACTATTATTACCACAAGAATATGGCCACTCCATAACAGAATAATCTTCACTTGAAAATGATATATCATTTCTTTCACTTTGAGAATATGAAATATTTTCAACTTCTTGAGGAATATGATTGTCCAATATTCCACTTTCAATCTTTTTTCTGCCTCCATTTTCAGCAACATCTGAATGGTCACCTTTATGCAACTGAGATTCTGGAAAAACCAATTTGTTCTCTAACTCATTGCTCAAATTAACATCTCCATTTATGCTTCTGTTTTCCAACATGGATTCAGCAGGCTTTTGTTGTGACAAAAATGTGAAAATGAAGCCAAATAAAAGAACAAGGACTAGAATACATGTTCTTAGCCATATGTTACAATTACTCAAAAAAGAACTGGACAACAATATTGACAATGTAATAACAACAATAGGAATTTGAACCCATGGAAGTAGTGAAGGATTGGTGTTCAAGAAACATCCAAAAGAAGTCATGTTTGATGTTGAAACTAGGAAAATAAAGGACAATATTGAAGATAATAAATCTATGGAGTCCTTTAAAAGTACCTCACAAACTGTAGGATTGAGATGTCAGGGCGATTAAGGATACACAACGACTTTTGAACCCTCATAAAATAGGGAATTGAAAAATGAACCTTTCCTTTCTTTCTTCTACTTTATTTTACCAGTAATGTAAGAGATAATGAGAATGTTATGATGTTTGTTGAAATAAAAAGTTTAGAAGTAGCTCTTGAGAGGATAAAGAGAGTGGATAATAAAGGAGCTGAAAATCAAGAAAGCTTCAGTGGTCCTAGCTATTCTCGTTAGAAGAAAAGGCTAATCTTCGATTGGCACCTCTACATGAAAAAAAAAATGGATAAATCTTGGAATCTTGAGAAAGTGGTTTTGACAATGGACAATTGGACATAGTACTAGAATACTAATTATATCATGAGTAGTAGTACTGTAATAGGTGGTTATCTTAATATTGGATCTATTGAGTTGAGAAAGTGATTTTTGTTTCTTTTTCTTTTAATGAAATTTGAGGTATTCTATAAGATGAAAAAAATACTATTTTCATCCCTAAATGATTGTCATGCCATGACTTTTTTGGCCAGAAAATTAACAAATTTTACGATTTTCGATCGAAGATTCAAAATTTTATCAATCAATTAATGCTTAATATCATATTAACACATTAAAAAGCTTATTTGATAATGTTGAAAATATGTAGTAAGCATTACGTCAAAAATACTACATATCGATATATTTTTTCTAAATAAATATATAACACACAAGTTATTTCAAAAAGCTCAACTCATTAAACGACAATCTTTTCTGACGGACGGGGTATTTAATAATGAATCCAACAAAACATACCAAAAATTAACACAAGAAGTTAACATTGCATAATAAAAAAGACAATCTAGTTCAGATTAAATTTAGAGACCTTCTCTCAAGCAAAGTTCGAATTAGTGCTAGTTAAATAACTTGTCTGTAACTGCCGATCGCCCCAAAAACCGATCCGAAGTTGTAGAACCGATCCAAATTTTGATCCGGGGATCCGAACCGGATCCGAGCCGTAACCCGAACCGGATCCTAATCGATACCGGAAACCGATCCTAATCTATTTTATTTTCGAATTCTTTTGTATTAGGTTTTAACTATTTTTAGTATTTTCGAATCGTTAAATATGTTTTAATTAATATATATATTTTTTGTATTGGGCTGACATTTCTGCCACGTAATTGGCTTGCCACGTAGTTTCGTTTCGGATATCTGGGAACGGGTTTCGGATACTGCCAGATCTGACCGGTTCTCGGATAGTCCGGTAAATCGACTAGCCTGACCGGTTCCGGTTATGTCCGAATTTTTGGCATGGAATCTAGTTTCGTCCGGTTCCGGATGATCAAAACTAGAATCGTTAGTCTGATCGGGCCGAAACCGTCCGGTAAATAACACTAGTTCGTCAAGAGGATTATATCCCCGCCTAATTTATGTGCGTGGTTTTCAAAAAAAAAAATCATCGCTAATTAACAAAAAAAAAATAAAAAGTTAACACTACCTCCATTTCAATTAAATTGAGAGGTTTTATTTTAACAAATAATTTTTTTAACTACTCTCACCAATAAATTAATCTTATTCATATATTTTGATTTCAATATCTAGTGTTTTCGTATACAAGTATGTAGTGACTAGTGAATAGTATTTAATTGTATACATATTTCAATAAAATAAATTTATATTAATTGATTGAATTTTTGCTTCAAAAAGTGAGTTGAGTTTTATTGAAAAAATGTCACGGTTAAATTGAAATGGATGGAGTATAACCTAATAATAACTTTTTCATAAAATAAAAGTAAATATTTCAATCTGAATTTAATTGATATCATTTCAACAAATAAATAATCAACCTATCTATTTTTGAAACAATAAACCATCAATATAACAAAACATGACGGAATAGTCTACTCATCAATATATATAACAACTTACCCAAAGTCTAAAACATATATATTTTATGTTACATGGTTTTATTTTATAAAAACTAAAAAGATATGTTTGGGAATAGTTATTATTTTCTTTTAACTTTTTTAATTGAAGTTTTGATATTTGTTTTTTTAAAAGAATAAAAAAAATAAGTTACTAACTACTTTTTGCTTCATATATTGTTAATATTTTTAGGTTTTATTGATATCTCCTTTGAACTATTATCAACTTTGAAATAGTTCCCTAAATTTTTAGGCTTTTGAATTGCCCCTGAACTATTTAACATTTCATTATTGTCTCGATTAGTTTAACATTTCAAATTGCCACCTCAATTATTGTCAACGTTTCAAATTTCCATAAACGCCTTCTTTTCACGATAACTTAAATGGGAGAAGCAAGACTAGGGGTATTTTTGTTTGGTTAAATCATATGTTCTTGCAATGCGCTTGATTAACATACATATTTGTCCTCTCCTTAAGTGAAAAAAGTGTGGAGTATACCCGTATCTGATTTAAGTCGTCCTCAAACAATATATGTTTAGTGAATAATTTGAAACGTTAGGTGTCAATAGTCCATGTGACAATTCGAATAGCAATACGTAACTGGAACGAAGCAATACTTGAG